>JALBCR010001638.1:0-239748 GCA_030710515.1 Abscondita cerata | reverse complement strand
TTACAATAAAAGTGCTTTTGAGACGGGGGGCGCCACCCTATATGTTGTAGTGATTAGTCTCAACGGTAGAACTTAAGATACAAAGATACAAAAAACAAACTATTCTGTTGTGCCACAAGTATACATACACACAAAATATAGACATAATCTTACATAATAACAATATGGTTAATACATCAAACATGTAAAATAGCAGATCGTATCACAGATAAATACACTAGCATCCCGCAGAAATATCAAGGAAAAACAAATAACAAGACTGGCTGATATCCAAAGGTGATAAACTGGTATCAATATATCGTCAGTACGACAAATAATTGAAGTAAATTTCGTTGATAGGCTAATTTTGGCTCAAAGTGATAGGTTATATTTGCCTCGAAATGGTAACTCTAATTTGCCCCCAAGTGGTAGTTCTAATTTGCCCTTAGGCATAGCTCTATAAAATTGATAAAATGGAACTTGCTTTGATAAAGAAATTTCTTTTTAAATTACGGCATTCGACAGTATGCAAAGGCCAAACAAAAAAAAATGCTGCATTACGTTACGTCGACACTTTTCACTCCTACAATTCAAAGATTTTGTTTAATAGATAGTGACGTCCATTTTGTTATTATTAATTTATTTATATCCATACAAGGTAAGTTTTTTAAGTGTTAGAAGACAATATATTTTCATGAAACTTGGTAGGGGTAATAGGAAGATGGGGAGACTTATTTAACCATAATCTTTAGATTCCACCTTCTCTTCAAATTTAAGGGAGAGGGGGTAATTCTGATCTGCAATCCAAAATGAAGAGGTCATCTCGCACGTTTTTTTCGCAATCCTATTGTTAATTTTAATTATCCGAACATTGTCAATTTTTTTTCAGAACCGTTTTCTTTGTTTTGTCCAATTCTAAAAAAAAATGCTAGTTCTCTTTCACACCTACCATTTCCTTTGTGTTAACTAATATTAATCCTTGCCCATCAAGTCTTTTCCATCATCTCCCAGATTATTATCTTAAAACTTTTTCTTTATACTGTCGAGTTGGTTTGCTATCCTCAAGACATGCCTGCCTTTTAATTGAAGTACCCATTTTGAAACAGACTACCCCAAGTATTTAGAGCTAGGTATTTGTTGTTGTCACTTATTTCTTTGTAATTTCACTTCTCCAGATTTTTATTAGAAATCCTCTTTTAAGGATATAAATTGCACATAATTCCACAATACTTTTTACTTACTACTTTTAATTTTTACTAAAATTCTTGTTTTGTTTCTTGTCGACTTACTCGAGATGCTACAATTTTATTTAACAAGTCAGTTCGTCTGTCACTCATTGGGTTCTCTTTTCCTCAAAGTAGTGATACCATCTCACCTTATAGTTTCATCATTGAATTTAGATTATTCTGGAACTTTGTTGTTCGTAAAGTCTAGTTCGATCTGGCGTGCAGTTTCATTATCTGGATTCCTAATAATTTTTAGAGTTTTTATTCGAGGATCATCCAACTCAACTCGGCAAGAATGTTTTCACCAATGTTAGCATTGTTTAAACTTCTACTGAGATGTATCCTGATCTTGCAACTTCTAATAGGTAATTTTCCCTTCTCTTACCTACCATTAACCTAACATTTCTATACATGTACATCGCAGATATTTTTGACAGTTCTGTGTTGAAAAGCTAACCAATTACTCTTAATTAGTTTCAATTTTCAAACTTCTTTTAGATGTTGTCTTCTTTATTCTACAAAGAAACTATTCTTACTGTTAAGTGGTAAATGAGACACTCTCTGTGCACTTAAAATTTTAAATGAGTTAACATTATTCCGAGGATTATTCTAAATACAAATGATATACTTTGAAAAATAGAGTCTCTATTTTTTTTTTAAGAAACCATATCGAAAACAACCCTGGCAGAAACAACGTAACAAAAGACATAAACACTACAAATCAAACTGTAAACACAATTAAAATTGGCGGCGCGGGCAAGAGTTTGACTGGAGCGGCAGTCGTTTTGTGACGTCATCGGATGATGACGGTTGTAGAAATATACGCTCTCTTTCTTATACACTAAGTTTCACTCTATTGGGCGAGTTTGGACGGCGACGGCCGATAACGGATTACGTGTAGGTATACCATTGGTATAACTCTATTTTACAGCTAAAATAAACTGATACATTTTTCCAGTATTCTAAAAGAGAAAATTCTAAGGTACATAGGAAGAAAGGAATTCTAAGAAGACCATTAGTTATTGATAGGTTATTACTTCACATCTTATAAATAAGATTATTTGTGTGGATACGATACGATATCAAAGAAACAATTGATTTGATTTTTATGAAACTCGGCATGTAGGTGTTTTTTATAACACACATATCTGATTAGATTTTGGGCTTAATCTGTCGAGTCAATAAAGCCGTTCTAATATTTTCGAATTCTTAGAATATTTACAAAATAGTAATTTTACACTTTTTCTTTCAAATAAATTTTATGACACACAACTTTTGTTTGAATTGGTTTTTGATCTGATATCATGTGACCGTTGTTGGAAATTTCATTATCTAGAACTTTTATTAGAACTATTTTTAAACGGCCGGTGTCCATAATTATACTATGATTGTGCAGAATATTAAGCCGTCGTCTAATGGAACTTTTTTCTTTTCAGACGTTTCGTTTACTGCTGCGGCAAACATTTTCAGTGCCGTGGTCGTAGAACTACGTTTCGAAGTCTATGACTGACCCACTAGAAAAGGAACAAATTCTAACAGACCACTACTCAATAGCCTAGAAAATCATAGTATAAACAAAACGTATTTTTTCTAAAATCCAATTTCTTGCAGTCTTGAACAACTAGGTACCTGAGGACCCGTCCTAAGGGATTTGCGTTATTAAAACATCTAAGTATGTTTATGGTGTCGGTTTTTAAAATTTTTACGTTAATTACTCACTTTTTGAACATCACACATATTTGTTTCTATATGCAAGTGCCTTTTATTCCTGGACAAACTTAATCAAATAATATTGTTCATAATATTTTTTTACAATTTTTGATAAATACTTGTTTTTCCTTCATAAGAAACAGATTAATTTTAACTCCTCTTTCTGTAAGTTATCCTGATTCAATATAAAATTTTCTTCAGTTCGGAATCCTCACTAGCTAACGATTGGAACGGATAAAACACAAAAAACTTCGGACAGTAAGCACTTTATAAGACAATAATATCTTGTAGTTGGCTGTGCACTAAAGATGATATTATTTTTTTTAAACAATGAAAATTACGTTAACTTACAAGTTGATCTTTCAATTCTTTAATTTCTTGTTTATGTTTGGTATTTTGGAATCTTTAATCTGTATCACTTGGTCTTTATTCTGTATTAGAAGTGTCCCAATCATTTGTTATCCCTATAACTTGTTTCTGAGAGCCTGGGGTATCTTAGAGAAATACTGAAAAAACTTTATGTTGTTTGTGGTTATTTATAAATCAATAATTTACCATTGAAGAACGAAAATGAAAAACCTCTATACCCTTAAGTCGGCTGATGTTAACAAATGACAAGGAACATAATTTTGACAGATTCTATACAGAATTACCAACATGAATAATAAAGATAGGTTATATTGGTTGCCTAACAATCAAATAAATAAATTTCTTTAAAAATTTTGCAACAGTTGTTGTTCATTTTAAAAATAATTAAGTAACGGATATAATTAAGTTTAGCTTTTAAAGGTCGATAATTAATAATACAATTAAAGTAACCAAAGCAATTAATAAAATTTTAATTAAAACCACAAATAATTCTTAGTCAAGCAGTATTGTACGTTCATTTATGAAGAATAATTCACGTAATTAATGAAGGTACCTACTGATTTGAGTTTTGACTTCAGGTCTACAATTTAATTCATCTCAACTACCCACTTTATTCGTTTCAATTTAATACGGCTAATTTTTAATATAGTCCATTATTAAGTTTATTTTAAAGTAGTTGCAATTTTGTCAACATTTATCCAAACGATAAAAAAGTTTTAGAAAATTTTCCACCAATCAATGCACGTTCACTTAATGGTCTATCAAAACATGTTTCGGTATAAAAGTTTATAAAGAAATGTGTAATCAAAATTTAAGTGCTTCGCAAACGAAAAGTTTGATACAGTGTGACGTACATTTTCACTGAAGCAATAATTTTTCAGTTTTCATTTAATAAAGAAGATTCTGTTACAATTACCATTGAAGAGTATTCTTTGTCTATTGTTGTCTGACAAAAACGAGACTGCGCTTAAAATACCTGCAACAAAGGAATTCCTGTAGCAAGTTTCAAAGTTATCACGAAAATTATAAAATGGTTTCGCTTCAGAGTTTCAGTGAATAGTAAAACGCAATAAAAGCGCTAGTAAAGTTAATAACTTGTTTTTTAACGCTAGCTTTATTTTGTTACTCTCGCCACCGTTTGTAGAGTCCATGAACCAATTTAATAGACATTAAGGATCAAATAATATATAATAGAGTAATTGGCTTCTGCTGTCGAATTTGCTTCGCTGTAGGTCAATTTGTTTTAGTCAATAGGGAATATATTGAATCAATTACGTGTTACATCGGTTCCCGTAATTGCCATGCGTATTAAATCTTGTTTTGCGTCACCTTCGATATTATTAAATTTGCATCATCTCAGCAGGTACGCTTTATAAAAATAAAAATACGACCTGATTTACTTTATCCTTAAAATTTCGGCAAAGTTTGAAAGTTTGATGTATGAGGTGGTTTAAATATTTCGTACGTCTTTTTTATTACTTTAGGAATCTAAAAGTTGGTCACCTTCTCTATTTGTGTATTATTGGTGCAAACAAGACTTAAAATTACAAATCGTCGCATGTTTTCAACTTTTAAACTTTCAAATATGTTATTATTCAGAATATTTTTCTACACATTCTTAGTCTCGCGGGTCTAAAATTGAATAAAACTGTAATGTTGATAGAAATAATATTATGATATATTGTTTCAAAGATTTATGATGCCAACTTTCTAAACTTTTAGCCGCGATAAAATATCCCATAGTGATTTTAGCATAAAATTTATCAAAAACACAACAAAAAATAAAAGTAAACTAAAAGGTAATAAATATTAACGAAGATTTATGGTAATATGCGCAGCTAATATTGCTTACAACATACAGGAATATTTGGAATGTTGAGAACATTAAGTAGTGAAATGTTGGATAATTTTGGTCAATGTTGAGATTAGTCTACAATACATTGCGTGTTAACAATTCAAAGACTTAACTTTGTCAGTAACCTTACTAGAAAGTAACTACAACACTTAGTGTGAAGTATGTGTCGTTTTGAACAATTACAGTGTAAAAAACAACAAAGTAGATCAGATTCTTATGAGCTTTGAAAGCTCAAATTAAAAATTTCTTTATAATTATTCTATTAAGGATGCTCAAGAAAGGTCAGATAATTTAAAAATAAAAGTTATGTTGGTAAAATGTTAAGTTTTAAATAATTTATTAATTGAAAAAGAATAGCTGACAGAACTAATAACAAAAAAATATTCGCCAGGCAAAATGCAATTAGAATTTCTCTATATTACAATATTCACAAACTGCCAAGATCTTCAATTCAACATATTGCAGTGATCGCAAAGTCGTTGTAATGTATGAATTTGTAACCATGTGCATTGTATAGTATTGGGATAAACTCGTATGAGAACAAATCGATATAAGGTGTACGTGATAAAACGAATTAAAAGTGAGGACAATTACGTTTTAAGTAGCAGACGATGAAGGATATCCATTTATGATGGTGCACAAAACAATGCATGTGTGAAATTTGTCATTAACCTTTTAAAAAGACGGTTTTATACCAAAAAGTTTATTAAACCAGTGTAGTCAACTTACCCATCGTAGAAATTAAATAAATAAAAATAAATCAAAGGAACAATAATGAATAAACTGCATTACTAATCATTTGTTTCTCAATTTAATAATTGGACCTTTCCTAGGAGTTGAGGGGGTTTCTTAAGCTCAATACATCCCAAAGTAATTAATAAATAAACCATTAATGACGAATAAATATGTAGAATATGAAATGTCAAGGTTATCAACAAACACAGAACTTCATATGAAACCCAATTCATTCAAGCATTGTTCAAAGTCGCAGAAGGTTGTACCTATTACGTCATCAGTAAATGTAAATAAAGCTAGTGTATTAAGAATGTAAAGGAAACTTTTCTATAGAAAAAAGATGGTAGCAAAATTATATTTTAAGTTGCTTTTAAACGTACACGTTGCGTTAATTAAAATTTAATAAACAAATAATTGTACATTTCATTGTTTTTTGTTGTGTTAAAATTTGTTTAAAACCATCGTACTTTATTTAAGGAGCCAAGATCTTAAGATTAAATTACAAATAAAAGATTTAATAGAGTTTCATGTTTAATACCAAATTGCAATCACGGCAATACGTACCTATCAAAACTCAATGTAGATTCCCTAAATGACAAGACGTTGTGCAATAATCGCGCAAAACTAACGGTAAATGCAACAGCAAATACAGATAATTTCTAAAAAACGTCGAAGAAATTGAAAGAAAAGTCAATACTAGTATGGGAATTTTAAAAATACAAATCTTCCAGAAACTTCCAGAAAATAGTTGAATACCAAGATCTACTAATTAATTAATCAGAAAACGGAAACATGAAATTACCTAAGATGAAGAACATGTAAAAGTAAAGAAGTAGGAAAGCACCTCCAGTTGGTGAAATTAAAAACATAATTGTATAAGTGAAAGGAATAAAATCTATGAGAATAACGAACAATGAAATTCAATATAAATGAAAGACAAAGAGAAAATAATACAGCAGATCTTTATATAAAAAGGTATGTAAGCAAGCACACATGGAGCTAAAATATTTGAATACGTAAAAGATGTAACATGAAGGAATACATATTCGGCCATAAATAGTAAAGAAAATTACAAAATCTTTGCCACATTCTCTCTAATATACAGTCTGTTCTACAAAAAGGGCCCAAGAGCATAGCGACTTTATTTGTAATCTAACCATCAACAAGCCATTCATATTATTAAATGGGACACTACAACTTGGCGAAGAGCAATTGTTTTAATCAGCTTCATTTGTTTGTAGTAATGTCATCGATGTTTTTTTTAAATTGAAGGGTATTATTTTTTGGCTTCTTCTTGTAGAGAATTTTAAGTACTTTTACTTGTCAAAACATTTAATAGAGTTATTATAATAAACTTTCTCAAAATTTTAAAAAACTTGTTTGAGATAGTAGGCCATGTAAACATTTTGATAAGTGCAAATCAAGAGAATGGAAACTATTGTTTCTAATGAAAACTACTACAATGTTAATGTAACTTAACTAAATCAAATGTCCAACTGGGAGCTATTGTTGTCTATGCATAACTGGCATCATTTGCTCACACTATTTACTACCAGAATTAGCACACCTTCACGAATATCAAAGATATCCGGTCTAATTTGATTCTTTAGCTCGTCTACGGTTTGCGGTATTATTGTAAAAACTTTATCTTTTAAATCACTCCACAGAAAAAAGTCAAGCAGGGTTATATCAAGAGAAAGAGGACACCATGGAACTAGGCGGTAAGTACCTATCCAATTCTGTTCGAACATTTGGTTCAAGCAATGTCTAGTCTGAGTGGCGTCATAGACAGGAGCACCGTCTTGCTGAAACAACATATTCTGTCTCACAATCAGTGGTAGTTCATCTAGGTGTGTGGTATTATTCCACGCGCAGTTAAATGCTAGCCTTTTTTATGCACAAGTTGCAACCATTCAGGCGGCTGCTAGTTCTATTAGTACAGTGTTGTCAGACAAGAAAATAGAATGAATCCGTGCATGTTATATTATTTATTAATATATCGCAAAAAGCAAAAAAGACAAACACGGTGGGCTGTCCATCCTATTAAAATAACACGATCTATTGATGGGGCATTTCGAAACTTGTATATAAAGTTAAGAGAGGATCGACAAAAATTCTTCAACTATTTTAGAATGTCTATTCAATCTTTCGACGAGCTTGCTATAAAAACAAGGGAAACTATCACACGTCAACCGGAATTGGTGCAAAGTTTATTGTTTTCACCAGAAGAAATGTTGACAATTACTCTTAGGTAAGTAAATTTTTTTTTACGTGAAGTAGGTTAAGATGATTATATAGGCCGCCATCATTAAATTTTTTTACCAGAATCCCTAGCTATATAAAATCCAGATTGGTTCTCAACCTAAAATTTCATCAACATTTTTGGAATAATAACCTAAGGAGAATTTTAAAATCTTCTAATTTGTGAAATTTTCAAAAACTATCGTTTAGTTACTTTTAAAAAAATTTCAGACCTATATTAAACATTGGATGAACAAGAAGTATTAACATTTTAATGCGATTCAGTGATCATACATAACGTAATTATATTTCTCTCGTTCTGTTGCGTAACACTAATGTCATCATGTTAACGAAAATCACTTTCACTAAACAATGAAGCCACTGACAAGATGGATTCATGACTGTTTGGTGACATCAATGAATGGTTATCGTCAGGGCTATTAACTGTTTGATATTCTTCCGAATATTGCTCCGTTGGTCGAATAACATTTGATGTTGTTGCCAGTTGGGATAGTGTAGGCATGCTGCTCGGAGTGGAGTTGGCTGTGATAGTGTATTGTTGTAATGACGAAAGTTTGCTACTTGTGATTGTGACGTAGTATGTGGATACTGGTTTTGCCTATAATATCTACTGAATTGTGGTGTTTACTAAACAAATGCATTAGATGGATTTTGTGGGACAGACATATTAGTGTACGGTAGTAATAAGTTCATTATATCCACCCGTACTTTCAGTTTCTGGAATATTGATAGTGGCGTCAGAATTCGAAGTAATGAGCGAAAAAACTCCTTATCATCTGAGTTCTCCTCCTTTGTCGTCGGTTTTGGTTGTTGATATGAGTACTAGTAGCATTGGTCGGAGTATGATTTTGTGTAGCCTCATTGGAACCGTTCTGCTCTCCAGCTTCTTCACCGTCGTTCTCGTTGACTTCATTATTGCGCTCATCTTCGTCAATATTGTCAGTTTCAGAATTATTGTTGGGAAGAATCTCTTCTAAAGATGATTCGGTAGGGTGTGGTTTTATATTGTTTAAAAATTGTAAGTATTCTGCAAATACATAGGTTTTTGTTTTTTTCGCGCTTATCCCGATTTAGTTTTTTGAATTTTAAGATTTCGTACGTAACTATTACGAATATGTTTCCAATTGTCTTGTAACTGCTTGCCTGCAAAAAATAGTTATACACATTTTCTTTTGTTTTAGATATTTAGTCTCCGGCTGTACTTATATGGGTCTCCATTACTTATTTAGAGTGGGAACTACAACTGCAAGTTTTATTGTGCCAAAAATATGTCGTGTACTATGGATTAAGTTGAAGCAGAAAGTTTTTCCAAAATTTTCAAGAGAAGTTTGGCAAGAAATAGTAATAAATTTCAAAGCACGAGCTAATTTTCCTCACTGCATTGGAGCTATCGATGGCAATCAAATAAGGATTATAAAACCTGAACATTCTGGTTCATTATACTACAATTATAAGACTTATTCCTCTATTGTTTTAATGGCTGTTGCTGATAGCAATTATAAATTTATATATATATTGATGTTGGTTCGTTGCATATCCCACCGCCAGCAAAAATTAATGAAGATTCGAAGGTTGTGCCTTACGTTTTTGTTGCAGACGAATCTTTTGGAATAGCCTTCAACGTAATGCGTCCATTTCCAGAAGAGTTCCTCAACCACAGCCAGAAAATTTTTAATTCTCGATTGTCCCGTGCTAGACGGTTTGTAGAGGTACCTTTGGAATTCTCACAAATAAGTGGAGAATATTGCATAGAGCAATAAACGTGAGTGTAAATAATTGTATTGTAATTCTTAAAGCTACTTGAGCGTTGCATAACTTTGTTCGAGACAGAGACGGTTTCCGATTTGAGGATACACTGCTCCGTCTGAACTCATTTTGAAAACTACTGAAAACTATTCACTCGGACTCGGGAGATGGCAACAGAGCGAATGGTGCCAACAAAAACGTTCAACGTCTGCATAAAAACCTCCACCTGGGTACGTGTATTTAAAAATTTGTAACCGCAAAATGTGGTCGGGCGTCTGCGGTCCAAATTTATATTTTCGACGGCATGATTAGACGGATTAGACCGCAAATTTCTTGACTGCAACTGCATAAAAGGAAGCACTTGCTCCTACATAACTAAGTTTCGAGCGTTTCATGCCATTCGACTGCAAACCGCACAACTGCACGTGCATAAAAGAGGCCTAAGTCGGATATAACGCTCGGTTGTTTGGATGCCGTCAATAAAAAATGGGCCCAAAACATTTTTCCCAAGGATGCCGCACAATCAAAATCTTCTCTGAAATTGCGCTCCTCACTTCTTTTGGTTTCGTTGCTCCAGCGATAATGTATATTTTGATTCAACATGCCATTGTAGGTAAAGGTGCATTTGTCGGACCACAGAATTTTCATATGAAAATTAGAATTTGCAGTATCATTCGGTTGTAAATGTTAAACAAGTTCACCTAATGAATTATTAAAAATAAATAAATTTCCTAAGTAACAAGATATAGTGTATCTTATAAGGACGTAATTTATGTTTTCTCAAAATGTGATGAACTAGACTAGACTAATAGATGTGTTAGTGTTACGTGCAATTTCACGAATTGATATTTGTGGTGTTTCTTCGACGTTTAATAACACGTCCAATTCTAAATTTTGGTTTCGAACACGACGATTCCTTTTTACTTTTATTAAAAAACCAATTGTCCACGATCAACATAAAGCTTGAACATTGATTTTTTACACTCAAAATAAATTTGTAGCATATCGACTAGTTCATTAATGTTTTCCATTTTTGGATGAGCATTAATAAACAAACCGAACTCCTTAAGCGTCAAATAAACGGAGCAGATGTTTCAGGCTTGCTTGATTATTTTTACCAATTCTTTGTTTCTGAAAATTACGAATTAGTAGCCGACTAGGTCAAACTGGTTTTTTACATTTTCTACCAAAATATCATAGTATAACCCTACCAAAACTATAGACTGTTGAAAAGTTCTTAAAATTCTCTACAAGAAGAAGCCAAAAAATTATACCCTTCAATTTAAAAAAAATATCGATGTCGTCACCACAAACAAATGAAGGTGATTAAAAACAATTGCTTTTCGCCAAGTTGTAGCTAAGAGTGTCCCATTTAATAATATGTATGGTTTGTTGATTATTAGATTACAAATAAACTCGCTATACTTGGGCCCTTTTTGTAGAACAAACTGTATATAGTGCAAATACAAAAAAAACAAATCTATTAAGAACAGCCGCAATAATAGGACAGAAAACTAGAATGGACAAAATGCGAGTTCAATATATAAAGTAGAGAGAGAATGTTCATGTAATTAGAGTTTTTTCTGTTTAAAAATGAAGACACTTACCTTGACATCTTTGACAGAATTACTTGCGGTCAAATCTATAAGAATCGAAGTCCAAGAGGGTGTTTTACGTTGTAACTTTTGTGTTCTACTCTTATTAATCTTATCTATGACAGTCGGTACATACAATTTTATATTTAATGTGCGGTTATTTATTTATTTATTCGTATGGTACATTTTAAATATTGTACTGTGATGTAAGTGTTATGTATAGTGCCCCAGAATATCAGTATAAACCTGTATAGTGTGGTGACAAAACCGTGTGCAATAGTGGATTGGTTCATCTTGGCAAAACATTTGCTTTAAGGTTTAGGAAAACCACTAAAACCTAAACCTGCCAACCCTTACCCACCCCAGTGTTCATGTGTAATAATATTAATTAAGTGTGTAATGTGATTGTGTTTTTTCCCTAATTATCCGGGAGGGTCTTGATGATCAGGTCCGGAAACCAAAGTGGTGATTCTCAAGAACAACAGGTTTTTCTTGATAACCATGGAGTATTGTACGGTACTGATCACCTTCCACATTTAATATTTGCACCAAAACCCTAGGGATAGCGGTTTATAACCGTCATTTTCTTACAATTGGCGTGATATATTCTCTTTCCTTATTTATTGCCATTTAAATTAAACAACAATATCTTCTTTGTGAAAAATTTTAAATAATTTCAAAGGTAAACGTTTTAATTAAAACCTATTTTATGTATCCTACTGTAAATTTTGATCCAAATCTAATTACTCAATGTTATAATTTTAATTAAACTGCTATTACGTATCTGTATATTTCAAATTTATTATAAATTTTGTGAGTTACATCTATTGCTGGCATCCATTTTGCATTCAAGCCAAATTTAATTAAAATGTAATGGCATCTCAATAATAACTTTAATTCAAGATTAAATGTCGACCAAATCAAAGGAAAATCTGTCCTTTTGTTTTACATCTCAACTCGGTCTCATTATATACAAATGTTGAAGACCTTTATTTAAAAAGTGAACGACCCCTTTACATCACAAGTTGCTTCTTAGATCGTTTGTGTTGAGATCACAAAAATTACAACATTAAGTTTTCATGTTGTTACCAACTTGTCCATTTAATACTTTCGTAACTACGTTGGATACTACCAATCAAAACAAAGATAAAGATAAAGTAAACAGACGAGTACTACAATCGTAAGATTGAGTACGATGTATTCGCTATACTTACACAGCATAATAAACATAACAAAAAATAAACCAAAGACCCACATTACACAAAGAAGTGCAGTACATAAACTTGCTTTGGTTTTTGAAATCAAGAAATACGCTAACCTCATGCAAAATACTATTAGGTCAAAACTGTCTCTTTTCATTTATACAAATTGTAATTTGGATGCACATTTTCTGTAAGAGAAATTTAAAATAAACGCACCATTGTTCAAAACAAGATGATTATCAAAATACAAAATTTTCTAGTGTGAGGATATGTTCTGGGGATCAAGTGTTAGCGACCTACTCTATCGACAAGGTTTGGTTTTATGGTACATGCCATACTTTGTTAAATAATAAAGTTTTCGATCATGACAACTGGTTGGCGTAAACCACCAGTGGTTAATCGTGGCCATGAAACAAATCTAGGGATATAGGTCGCGGAAACGGTTTTGTTTTGTTTTCATTAAGCATTTTGTCAACGCAGGTAACATAAAACGTTCTATTTGATAGGATCGACTACCAAACTTATGACAATTAAAGTTTGTAAGTAAAAGAAAAACTTGTTTTTTAATATATGTAGTCCTTTGTATCACTGTTTTTTGCCAGCAGTATCCGTGACGTAAGCAAATGATTTGCACTTTGAGCAGTCTCAGCCAGATATGACGTCAAACCAGATTACGCAAAAAAGGGTCAAAATTATTTGAAAAGAAAACCATACCTAAACTTGATAGTCCAAATTTTAATACATTAATTAAACAAAGTAATAAGAAATCGTCTATGACGGATCTTTGAGATGCGGCGACCAATTAAAATCCAATGGTGAACAAAATCTCACAGTGAATTAGAAAGCGGTAGGTGAATGAGAAACCAAATCCAAAATTGTTCAACAAAAAATCACACCAACTTGAAAACACGTTTTTCAAAAATTTATTTATGATCGAAAATGGACAATAACACTAACCCAGACATAGTGAAAGGTGTCAGCAATAATAGTCGCAAGAAAGTTCAAATATTAATTTAATTAATCAAACTAGAGTCTCTATATACGTTAGAGTACCACAAAAGTCGACCATTTTGAATCCAAAATGGAGCGCCAAATTCAAATTTCTAAAAAAATTTGACAACCTCATCAATAGTAAAGGTAGCCCCCTAAAACATCAAAATGAATAACCAAAAAAATAACTTTGTAGGAATGAAACGAACAGATTACTTGAAAGGTTGTGTTCTAGCTTTTACTGCAATTTTTGCGATCGGAAACATACCATCCAGACATTTTTTCGGTTATTATAAAAAAAATTTATTTTTTTCTAAGCAACAGGTCAATGTAATATACGCTGAACAGGTTGTTGAAACATCAAACAGCTGACATTTCAACGTGTCAGCTCAACTGTCAATAAAATAATGCAAACTGACAACCTCATAACTTAAAATTCAAATTGTCAACTAGTAATCGCCATATTGTATCCAATTTATATTAGCGTATATAGGGACTCTATATTTTTTTAATTTTTTTTTTTTTTTTTTTTTTTTTTTTTTTTTTTTTTTTTTTTTTTTTTTTTTTTTTTCATATTTTTTTTTTTTTTTTTTTTTTTTTTTTTTTCTTTTTTTTTTTTTTTTTTTTTTTTTTTTTTTTTTTTTTTTTTTTTTTTTTTTTATTTTTTTTTTTTTTTTTTTTTTTTTTTTTTTTTTTTTTTTTTTTTTTTTTTTTTTTTTTTTTTTTTTTTTTTTTTTTTTTTTTTTTTTTTTTTTTTTTTTTTTTTTTTTTTTTTTTTTTTTTTTTTTTTTTTTTTTTTTTTTTTTTTTTTTTTTTTTTTTTTTTTTTTTTTTTTTTTTTTTTTTTTTTTTTTTTTTTTTTTTTTTTTTTTTTTTTTTTTTTTTTTTTTTTTTTTTTTTTTTTTTTAAAATTTTTTTTATTTTTTTTTTTTTTTTTTTAAAAAATTTTATTTTTTTTTTTTTTTTTTTTTTTTTTTTTTTTTTTTTTTTTTTTTTTTTTTTTTTTTTTTTTTTTTTTTTTTTTTTTTTTTAAAAAAATTTTTTTTTATTTTTTTTTTTTTTTTTTTTTTTTTTTTTTTTTTTTTAGGGATTTTTATTATTTTTTTTTTTTAAAACCCTTTTTTTTTTTAAAAAATTCTCCATTTCATTTTCTTTACTGTTTATTAAACTCTCTAAAACTCTTTTCGGATATTAATGCAAAACACGTCATTCTACCTAAGCTGGTTGAAAGAAAAATATTGTTACATTTTGTTACTAAAGGCAACAGGTTAGCGTACGTATTTGTCACGAAACAGTACGACTCTAAATCTTCTAGGTACCAACCTTCCTCATCACAATTAGGTATCACTCATCTTACTTTCCTCTATGATAATATCCGGACTATATATTTCTCGTCAAGTTTTAAACCGACAAACGCCAATATTTGTTGAATGTTAAATCCTCAATTAGCGATGTTTTATTACTTTTTCAAAGCCTGAAGAAGTGACCATAATTTGGTTACAAAATGTCGTCCATTAAGTAACTTAAACTCCTTTTTGCGGAAATAAACCACCTGTTCCACAAAAGAAGGATGCAACAAACGATAGTTAAACCCAACTTAAAGTTTGTAAAGAAGTGCTTTAGTAAATCCAATTGTTTATCAATTTTATATTATCTCATAAAAGAGAATTAGCTTTCTTATTTCCTCTTTGGAACAATTTCAAACTAGATCGTTCGAAGCTTCCAAGCTTCCACAATAACTTTGCTGAATATTTTTAATACTTTTAAGGACTTATTTTAATTGAAGTATTTAACTTTTAGAATATTATCGATTTTAGTTCACAAAATAACATTTGTCATTTCTTGAATGAGTAATACTCAGATAATAGTCAACTTTGATAAATAATTCGAGGTTCAAGAACACCTGCATGTTGAAAGGTGAATTTAAACTTATAGCAAATATTTTAGTAATTTGTCGGTCTTTGATTGAAAAAGACGAAAATTCGTGTCGCGTGTGTTGTGTAGTGTTTACGGGGAAAACATGTTGAAAACAAATTTCCTTGGATTAATAAGGTAGGGTAACTATATTTTATAACAAAACTTAAAAAATTGATATATAATAATTATCTTCGTTAAATATTGCAATCCGTCTTTTTGTTTGATATGCTAGAATTTTTGGAAAATATGTGGTTTATTCAACTTTTTTCGAATTAAAAAATGGTTAGTTTGTATTCATTTTTTTTACGTCTTTTTAATTTTTTACAAAATTTAATGTATTTAAGTATTATAATTACATTAACAAATATGATATGCAAGAGTGGCCATGTTCTCGTAAGAATTTCGGATGACCCATCTATCAAGTGTGTGTGAGGCCAATTTTTATTGAGGCACTATCTTTTATTACATGTAGTATATATGTAGGTCTGTGGTAACAATAAATTATCATTAATTTTATTACTACTTTTTAGATTAGTTTACGTCCAGACATTTTATGATTTAGTTATTGATTTTATTTGTCTTAAGGGGAATAAAGGGTCAGATAGATGGAAAATAGGATTCGTTTCTTTGGATAAACTAAAACTAGGAACAAAATGAAATATTTAGAATTTAACAATTACTACAAACACATTATTTTTTTCTGACTTACAATTGTTGTTAACAAAATGTAAAATTGTTTCGCGGGTATTTTGTCAAATTTTATATAAAAAATAAAATAAAACATAATTTAGGAAAACAAATTCACAACAAATGAATTGCATTACTATAATTAATAAAAAAAAAACAATGTAAACTTTTAATTTTTTAGTGTTATCAATTTTCCCGAGTTCATCAAATATTTGCCCTGAATGAGATGCTTATGATTGTGGACAAAACGTCGACAACTGATTGAGATTTCTTATCATAAGTTTTCTGCTTGTGTAAGCAGCCCAAAGCTATGAGTGAACTATTTCAATGCGTATAATTTAGGAAATTATATACATTAGTTTAGCTAAAATATTTTTCTTTTCTATTTATCAGATCTACCAAATTGAGATAAAATATTTTATTTTATTTTTGGATATACAAACTTTTTAAGTACTAGTTACTCAATACATTGATTTTCCGTACATTAATGGGTTTTGAGAAATTAAGACAATCTAAACCTAAATTTCCATGGTTTTTGAATATTTTAATTTCGTACCATCTATTTGTCCGAAAATATTATGCGATTGATTCTCTTACATACAAAGGTGTTCGGAATACAATGACTAACATACTTCACTTCACAATCCATAAAACAAATTTTTTTAAACAGAATTATATGTACAGGGTGTGTCTCGACAACAGCATGTTAGATAAATAATGAGAACAAAAACTCGATTCAGCTGAAAACTTGTAACTTTATACAAATAGACATGGTTTACTTACTAAAAATATTTTCATGCCTTTGTTATTTTAAATACGATGCCCCAATTTTTATTTTATTTTCGGTTTTTGCATAAAATTTTACGTCTTCTACTACCAGGTTTGGGGTACCTATCTCTTTCCATTATTAAGAAAAAAAAATAATTTCAAGCGTCAGCAACGAATCTACTAAAAAATAAATATTTCATGAAATATAAAAGACAGATAAGCAAAACTCGTACAACGGTTAGACATGGTATTAGACTATGTTTTCAGTAGTTGACATTTTATAATTTATTTCTAGGGGAGGTCAGGGAGTAACGGTAGTTAAGAAAACTAAAATTGTTAAACAGTCATTTTTTGCTGATATATCAGGTTCCTATACCTAAACTGAATAATTTTTGTGTTATTTGCTTTTTTCTACTTTTCTTGAAGATGATCTAGTAAATTAATAGTGTGCTTTGTAATTTTTTTTAGCCAATTGATTGAAGGTATCATACGACAGGCAACAATACAGATTTGCAAAGCACACTATTAATTTACTACATCATCTCCAGAAAAATAGAAAAAAAGCAGATAACACGAAAAAAGATAAAGTAGAAAAAGCAGATAATACGAAAATCATTCAGTTTAGGTATAGAAACGTAATTAAATTCTGCATCAAATGAGAATACAAAAAAATTCACTTATAATTTAAAAAAATATTTCTTGACAATTTAAATTTATGTTACTCCCGCACCTCCCTAGAAATAAATTTCAAAAATGTCTAATACTAAAAACATAGTCCAATACCATGTCTTACCGTGTACAAGTTTCGCTTAGCTGCGTTTTATGTTTCATGAAATATTAATTTTTCAGTAGATTCAAACTTTCGTTGTTAAAGTCAAAAATTATTTTTTTTCTTAATAATAGTTAGAGATAGGTACGCTAAACCTAGTAGTAGAAGACGTAAAGTTTTAACCAAAAATAAAAATTGGGGCATTGTATTTAAAATAACAAATTTTTTGTTCCTTCGAAGAACTCCTTTAGGTGGATGTGAGAGAATAAAACAACGTCCAAGTTTAATTTGTTTCTGAATGAATACAGCCTAGAGGAAGCCCACGCTTGTTGGGCAAAACGTCAAAAAAATGAGAAATTAACTTAGATATTGATTTATTCTCTCACCTCCACCTAAAGGAGTTCTTCTAAGGAACAAAAAATTTATTAATCACAATTTTTGGAGGATCAAAAAAATTATTTCCTAAAATAATAAAGTTGGTATCCACTTCCGGTATAAACGAAAGTGATACCGCCATGAAAATATTCAGTAAGTAGACCAAGTCCATGTGTATAAAGTTAAAGATTTCAGCTGAATTGGTTTTTTTATTCTCATTATTCGTCTAACATGCTATCGTCAAGACACACCCTGTATATATAATTAGGTCATCCATCTACCTTTTGGTGTAGGATATAATTATTACATTACATATTTAAATTTACAAATTTCTTCCATTCTTTCTTATTACACGCCATCTCCTCTGCTTCTTTCCAAGTTTTTTCTTTTTCTTCTGGTATTCTTCCCACTTCTCCATTCCAAGTTTTTCTTGGTCTTCCTCTTTTTCTGTTTTTTATTATTCTTGTCTTCCACATCTGCCTTACTGGTGTTTATTCTTACTAAATGACCACACCACGACAGTTGCTTCTTCTCTATAAATTTAAGTATACTTTCTACTTCAACTTCCTTTCTTATGTCTGTGTTCCGTAGTCTATCTGTTTTTGTAATGTCTTTTATTTTTCTACCTCATTTCGACTTCTTGTATCCACGACTCGCTACCGTACGTTAATATTGGTTTATATACTATGTGAGTCGGGAGGAGCGCACTAAACTCTAGGAGTGTATTATACACGGGAAAATAATGTAAAAAACTCATATGTTTTTATACGATCCTCATTTGTTTTCAAGTTATGGCGTAATTAAAAATGTTTATCTAGCTTTTAACTTATTATCTGAATTTTAACATTATCAAAGTATGCCATGTTCGAGGCTCAAAGACATTTGATAATTCTGACGTTTTGATAAACTGTCAGTGTACAGTGAACAGTAACTGAACGTTTAATTTTGAATTTATGTGATTGTTAGTGTTGCAAAATGCCAGATACTTATTCAAATTTAGAATATGCAAATATGGTGTTTGTTTATGGTCAATGGAAATGCTACAGCTGCTGCTGAAGAATATGGTCAACGTTTTCCACACCAAAGACATCCTGATAAAAACGTATTTATTAGAGTTTTCAACAAATTGTGCGAGACTGGTAAGCTTTCCAGTGCAAACCTAACATCTGAACGCGCTACTCGACAAGGTTTTGTAGAAGTAGAAAATATTCTGCATCTAGTAGAAGAAGATGCAACTACTAGCTCACGGAGAATTACCACTCAATTGGGAATTCCACAAAAAATAGTGATAAACACACTCCACGAGCAAGACTTATATCCTTATCACGTACAGAGAGTACACGACCTACAACCCGAGGTTTACGCTAACCGTATGGAGTTTTGTCGGTGGATAAATAATAATCATCGTGTTGTATCGATTATACTCTACGGATAAAACTACATTTACCCGTAATGGCATTAATAATACTCGTAACTATAATGTATGGTCAGACGAAAATCCGCACGTAACAATCGAAAGCAATTTTCAACATCGGTTTTCTGTGAACGTGTGGTGTGGTATGGTTGACAGTTATTTAATTGGCTCACAGAAGACAACTACCTCAATTTGTTACAAAATGAATTACAAGGCCTGCTAGAGGATGTTCCTGTAAATATTAGAATACAGATGTACTATCAGCACAATGGAGCTCCTGCACATGTCGCTCGTCAGGTCAAGCAACATTTGGACGAACGTTTTCCAGGGCGTTGGATTGGTCGTAGAGGTTCTATTAATTGGCCTGCAACATCTCTAGACCTCACACCACTAAATTTTTGGTTATAGGGCTGGATGAAAAATTAAGTCTACAAAATAAAAGTGGACACACGGGATGCACTATGTTTAGAAGTCAATGGCGATATTTTTGAACATTTATTGAAACAACTCTATGATTAAGAAAATTTTTATGTGTATCATTTGTTTATTTGTTAATATGCTATAACTTGAAAACAAATGAAAATCGGATAAAATATATGAGTATTTTTACATTATTTTCACTTGTATAATACACTCCTAGAATTTGGTGCGCTTCTCCCGACTCACCCAGTATAGATTTGAATATTTTTGTTTTCGTTTCAATTGAAACTTCCCTCAGAAAATTAATTTTTTGGTGCATAGAATAGTTCACATGCCTTTTTAAATCGGTGGTTGATATTTGCTTCCTCATTTAATTTCTCGTCCAATACTTCTCCTAAATATTGGAATTACTTTACTTGTTCAATTCTTTCCTCTTCAATCTCAATCTTCATGTTCACTTTTTCTTCTCCGATTGTTATTATCTTTGTTTTACTTTTATTAATTTTCATTCTATTCTCTTTCAGTACTAAATTCCAACTATTTAAATTTATTTGTAAATATCTTTTACTTTACGCTATCAATACGACGTCATCCGCGTATATTCCCTCTGATACCTTGACTCTTTGCATTTTAAATGTCCAATTGTCATCTTTTTCACTCTCTTCTTACATTTTTAATTATTTTGCCTATAAATATTACCCATATTTGTTTGGAATTTTTTAGATATTTAATTATCTCTCACAACTGCGTTTTGGTCACTTTTGTAGATAATTTGAATCATCTTTATAAGCTTTGTGCTTACTTGTTTTTCTTTTAACAACTTCCACACTGTGCCTTTGGGTACCACATCAAACGCTTTCTCTAGATCCAAAAATGCCAAATATATTATTTTTCTTCTTTTCGCGCTTTTTCTGTTCTCTGTTTTATTGTGAATATGTAATCCTGTGCGCTTCTTCCTCGTCTGAATCCATTTTGTTCTTCTTCCATTGTCTCTTCAGTTACCATTCTAATTCTTTTTCTATTATTTTTTCTAATATTTTGATACATATACTTAAAAGTGTTACTCCTCTATAATTATTACAATCTTTTATATCTTCTTTTGGTAGTTCTTTATCTATCCACACTTTGTTGTATATACTTAATAGTGTGTATCTGCCTTTTTGTCCTATACTTTCCCGTATTTTAGATCTTTTATTACTTCTCCAAGTTCTTCCATCCTTATCACATGTTCTTCTATCTCTTTTGATATTTCGTTGTTTTCAATTTCTTCTTCCTTTTGGGATCATTTAGTAATTTTTCAAAGTGTTCTTTCCATCTTTCCATTATTTTTATTTCTTCTGTTATAATTTCTCCGCTTTTTCCTTTTATTATTTTTGTATTCAGTGTTTTCTCGGTTTTTAATGTTTTTAGAATAGTTTTTGGTTTTCTTTTGAATCTTTTTCCATTTCAAAGTCTTCCATTAATTTCGCTTTCTTGATCAGTTGTTTAGTCGTTTCTCGCTCTTGTTTATATCTCTTGTATTTTCTTCAGCGTTGTCCAATAAGTAACTTTGCCATGATTCTTTCTTTTTTTAAGTTTTATTTTAATTTCCTCTGTCTACCATAATGTATGTTTCTTATTATTTTTTTTCTTGGTTTTTCACACATCTTTTCTGCTGTATTTAGTACTATGTTCTTAAAGTACAACCATTCGCTTTCAACACTTTCCTTTTTTATTTCGTTTTTGTATCCTTCCAGATTCTTGCTTATAGTTTCTTCGTATTTATTCGCTACTTCTTTGTCCTTAATTTGTAATATTTAATTGATTACAACTTTACCATTTCTTTATTTTCTGTAGTCGCCTCCGTTTTCTTCTTTTGATGTGTATTTCTCTAATTGTTTTAGCCACCGCCAAATAATGATCGCTACCAACTTCGGAAACTCTTTTCACTTTCAAATCCATTACCGTCCATCTGTTCTTGCTTTCTATTAATATATAGTCAAATAAAGATGTTTTATTTCTACTTCTCATCTCTCTTGTAAATTTATGAATTTCTTTCTGTGCGAATAATGTATTTGTTATTATTAAATTATTTACAATGCAGAAATCTAGTATTCTTTTTCCATTACTATTTCTATTTGCTTCTCCATACTTTCTTAGTACTTCTTTGTATTTATCATCATTTTTACCGACTCTGCTATTGAAGTATTTTCCTTTTACTTGTCATATAATTTCTATTAAATCATTCCAAAATTTGTTTTTCTTGTTCTTCTTTCTTGTCGTCTTCATTTGGTCTGTATATTACCATCACCGTCTTCTTAATCTCTGTTATCGTTTCTAACATTTCGACTGCCTTTACGCTTTCTATCTTTAATTTGATTTTCTAAATCTTTCATGATTATGCATCCCATTCCGGCTGCTGCTCTGGTTTCTTTTTCTACTTGACTGTAAATTATTATATTGTTATTTTTAATTTTTCTAGCCCTTTCCCCTTTTCTTTGTTTCCGTTATTCCTAATATATCTACTCCCATTTCGTTGAATTATTTCTCTTATTTTATTTTTTCCCTCTTATACCTGTTTTTACCGTATTTCCGTTTTCCTTTTCTTCTCCTTTTTTTTTTTAAATTTCCAGATGAATCCATCTTTGCTACCACTCTACTTTTTTTCTCTTTTCTTCCCTATACACCTTGCCTTTTCTACTTGAACCTTTACACCTATTTGTGTTTCCAGTACCTGTTCCACTTGATGTTTTAGCCCTTCTTCTTTCCATTCAACATTTTTAATAATTATATTATCCTTTCGGGTGTCTCTATCTTTTTTCTCCAAAGTTTCTTCCATTTCTAAAACTCGTTCCTGTAACATTTTTCTCTCCGTATCCCATTGTTTTTCTTTATTTTTCATTTCTGGTTTTATTTCTATTACTTCTTCCCTTGATTTAGTAAAATTCTTCAATTGAACCGGTAGTAGATACTCTGCTCCTATAATTTTTGTTATTTATTAATTAAAATTTTTATAGGCAACCAAATCTTCTCACACGTGTTATAATAAAGTAGGTCCACTAAATTTATCCACATGTTATCCTAGAAAATTAGTTTTTACTATTACTTCACTATTATACTTATCCATTATGTATTTTATTCGTGTATTATCTTGTTCTAAATTTAATTCTTTCTTTAGTTTAATGGAATTCTTTAACCGGCGTGGCAAGAGCGTACGCACGCTTTCACTACCGACACGTATGTGTGTAAATTTTAAGTAACATAAATTGGCAATGTTTAATACGTTTTTACGAGAAACTGTAACTGCACTGTATTCACTGTTTGGGTTTTGCAGATCTAAAAATTATTTTTACAATTATAGTCAAATATCAATCTCAAGCTTTTTATGTATTGTCGCGAATTAGAAATAATAATAATACACAAGTGTCGTGAATGTATATATTTGCAAAACATTTATTTTTATTACGCGCCATAATATATTATATAGGCATAATTCTCAACGCAGGCACTGCACTTGCCACAATTCACTTGTACGCAATTATCGGATTTGGTTTAGCTAAAAAATACTCATTCACGATTTTGCTGTATCCTGATTTTTTTTATTATTGTACCCATATGGATACGAGTAATTAGATGTACTTCAACATTAAAAAAACAAAGATTCACGACACTTGTGTATTATTATTATCTTATTCGATGATGATGTGATAGAGACAGCGCGTTTTGAACTTTAAAATTATTTTCTGCTATTTGTTATGTATTATCGCCAACATAACAAATAGCAGAAAATAATTTTAAAGTTCAAAACGCGCTGTCTCTATCACATCTCTACCACCAAACGCCTATGTAATTTGATTTCTTAGTAGTAACATCGCTTTCTAGGGCAGAAGTTCGATGTCGTAAGCCGCGAAAATTTAAATTGAAGACATTTGCCCACATTTTTGCGTGCAAATGTAGAAAATCGGTTATTTTAAGATTTAATTCGGCGATAATTACGAAAACACGTTTCATTTGAATATAAGAGCTGTCGCAATTCAGGGGTGGAAAATTTTGAAAATCTATATAAATAATTACAAGTCACCGTTGGCCAAACGTGGATCCATCCATTTCTATCGTGAAAAAATTTGTACGAGTTTAATGTAACAAAAATTTAATGATATACACCGTGTCTCACATAAAGAGGACACTAGACATTTATGGAGATAAATAAATTTGATTCTTTGCCAAATTGTAAGTTTAGGTACATAAAAAAATGTGCTCTTTTAAATAAAATAAGAATGGCCATTTTAGTTACACCGGAAAATGGACAATTTTTTCTAAATTTTTGAGCGCCTGTAAACAGGCATGAAGTCACTTATCTCAGGTAGTAGGTATTTCAATCGGACACTACTAATATCTTTTTTTAAAACGTTTGATATACAGAGTGTTTTGAAATTATTTTCAAAATTAAAAACTTTGTTGATTTTTATGTAATCTTATTCAAAACTAACATCTACGTAAGGTTTATTTTTTTTGTATTAGTGTGCCTGGACGTAAATGACAATTTGTCAAAGCCGTTGTATTTAAAAAAACAAAAAACAATATTAACTGAAAAAGATTTGTACTTAAAACAAATTGAAATTTTAAAAAAATCCATAACGGACGGAAGGTACAAAATCGAATAATAAACAATTTAAAACACAACTTAGTATGCTGTGAATGTAGCTATAATGATTAATTCGGCTGGTAAAAATTGGTACTTTACTCTTAAGTTGAATAATAATCAGGGGTGGTTCTTCAGATAAGGGCA
The DNA here is from genome assembly GCA_030710515.1 of Abscondita cerata. Lineage (NCBI taxonomy): Eukaryota > Metazoa > Arthropoda > Insecta > Coleoptera > Lampyridae > Abscondita > Abscondita cerata. Next base: position 214,962 of record JALBCR010001638.1, on the reverse strand, counting down.
CGAGGTACAAAATCAGGTAATAAATAATTTAAAGCCACAAATTGGTATGTTGTGAATGATCGATTCTTCAGGTAAAATGAGTACTTTACTTTATTGTCGAATAGTAGTGACGGGTAGTTTTCAGATACAGAATCAATTTTAATGTTTCATTTGAATAGCACAAATTAGCACAAATTATGTTCATTCTGTATCTGAACTTAAATTTTTTCTTTTTTTTGTTGTGGTCCTGCTGACTTCATATGAAGCTAGCAGCGCCACGTTTTTTTTTCCAAAATGGCACGAGATAAGCACTAAATAGTGTAATAGGTGAATTTGGCCCTGCCTATTTCAAAGAGGTACACTATTGCAGCAGTGTATTTGCCCGTTGACTCGTGTTAGATTAAGATGGGATATTTATCGATTGTGAAATGGTATTTTTCTTAAAACTTATGCTTTTTCAATTTCCGTATTACGAAGTAGAAAAATGAAACAAAAAATCAGGAGCGTATTTAAAAAAATGATGATTTGTTTTGGAAAAATTCGGTTTTAAGCAAAATTCTTTGACTAAACTTGTGGTACTACCGCTGCAATTAGTAACGTATAATCATTTTGTAAACGTCTGTTTTTGTAAAACTTCTGATTTTGTAAAACTTCTGATTTTTTGCACTTGACTTATACTTATTAGGTTCTGTGCCTACAATTCCTAGAAATGTGCTCTTTGTTGTTGCACTTAAAACTGGTACAACGTGCTTCTTCTTTAGGAGTCAATCATGACCAATACTTCACTTTCTTGTATCATTCCGTCTGGTACAACTTACATCTGTTATCGTAGAACCTCTTTTTATGTTTAATTTCTGTGTTCTTAACAAAAGTTTTTAATGCCTCTGTTTATATGGAATTATTTTACTATCTTGCATCCACGACAATGGTCTAAGCCCACCCTTTTATAAAAATATTCTAGAAACTTGTCAACTGTCTCAATCTCTTTTAACTTACCTTCATCTTTTCCAATTAGATTGCATTGTTTGTGCATTTTGAACTGCCTTCTTAATCATACCATTTATCATAGCTTTCTATTCTATTAGTGACAATAATTTTAAACTTCAATCACCTGATAAAGCACCCTTCCACCATTTTTAATCAGATTTATTTTACACAGTAATTTTGGAAATTTAAATTGAACTATGTATACACAGTGTTGTAAAAAACATCGCCACCGTCAAGCATCGAGTCTATGTGTCTACAAGTTTTGAATTTGTTATTTGTGTTCTAATGCTTTTAATGCGGATACATTGACGCAAAGTTTTTTTTTGGCATTTGTAACACTTTTTTTATAAATGATTTTTAATCGTCTCCTATAAATTACAAAGTAGATTTGTACAATGACAAACACACACCAATTACTCGATACCTGTTTCGTCTTTTTGAGACTCTTCAGGGGTGAGAAAATTTGAGTAGATTATATGCGTTTGTTTGTAATTCTACAAACCTTTTGCGTAATTTACACTAGGCAATTGGAGTTAAGACCTTGTTTACAGTTTGGTTCGATTTGGGCCAAACTGAGTCGATTTAGTCCACATTGTAATAATTTGTAGTATGCATGACCAAAGCTTATAACTAGATAGTTATCTCCAGTGAATAATATTATTTGGTTTTATTGATGCTTTTATTATCAATTCTTAGTACGATTTTATGAAATCTATTCATATAATAAGTGGCGAAACGTATGATTTTTTATGAAAATGTGATATCATTTGCGTTACAAAAAAATTATATTTAGTTGGGTGTTACATTCAAAATTTTTCTAATTTTGGAAAAACAAGCATACAGTGTGTTAGTTTGTTGTCGTAGACTAATTTATTTTAGAAAAATTTATAATCTCTAACTTACCCGAAGCTTCTGTCGTAAAACATATAATTTACATTTGTGTGACAGGTACACGCACACAAAATATGGATGTATTCGTATGTAATAACAATATGATTAACAAATAGGACATGCAAATATGCAGATCGTATTTACCGATAAATAAACTAGTATCTGGCAGAAATATCGTTTTCTCCAAGAAAAATATATTGCAGCAGAGCCGAATACGTAATCCACGTCTCGAGAATTATCAACAATAAGTGTTCCAACATCCAGTGTTGACTCGTGTTAACGTAACACATACGGAAATTCATTTGAATTAAGGCAACTTGTTGACAGTTGAGTTAGCAGTCACATAAGTCGATCCAGCAGTTATTACAGCCAACTATGTCAAAAATAACAATCTTGCATTGCCTGCTGTTTATTTATTTATTTACTCGTGTAGTACATTTTTATTATTGTATTGTGATGTAAGTGTTATGTAAATTCGCAGAAGGTTGTACAATACCAATAGCGATTACTTCCCTAATTATATCTAACAAACCGATTTAACATTTAACTCTATACTGAAATATTGGCGCAAGTAAACGTGAAATTAGTTTGTCGGGAGATCCCTCGAGCACAAAAATTGTCACAAATGCGCTAAATAATAATTAATTCAGATCGGTTTTAAACAATTCATCCAATTATAATTATGGAAGTTCTAAATAACAATCGAGTAAAAAAGATATCTTAATACTAAATCAACTTAGCTTTCAAATCAGGTTATGTGCTGTTGTTGGGGTTTAGCATATTCTCCAGGTATATACCAAGCTGTTGGACGTTAACAATCAAAAAAGAAAAAGAAACGAAAACCAAAAACCGACGTAAATAATTCATTTCTATCCAATGCTACGTACCGAAATAAGATTAACAGAAAATTTCATAAAACTAACATAAGAAACCAATTTTTCGCGCTATAACCAACGACTAAGCTTTTAAAGTTAAGTTGCCTATACTTAGACCAGGCATAGAACGGGAATTCACAAAGGAGAAAAACCGTTACAAGTGTGATTTAAAAAGAGGGAATGCTTAACAACTTTTTATCTAGGAATTTTCAAAAAAATATTTAAACTGTTTTTTAATTGTAATGATGTCTGCTACTTAATGTCACTTTCAAATATATTTTTAATTCGGAAAAGGACATTTTGAATTTCTTGTTTTTCTCTGTTTCCGCTCATATAAAAGTGTTGCATAAGAAGGTTCTGCTGTAAACTCTACAAAAAATTTATAAGTGTTTAGGTGACTATGTTTGTAGAATTTAAAAATTTTAAAGTAGAATTTTAATAACTGTTAATAAAATGCAACAATGTAATAAATTGCTACAAGTTTTCACCATTTAATTCAAACTCAAGCTTCTGATTCATGGTTTACTTCTCGGTATGGGGCGCCACATACTGATTAATCCATTATTTGTTGAGTTACTTAGTCATTATACATACGTGGATGTAGTCAGATGTAAGCCAAATTTTTGAACTTTTTCTTGTCGTTGTTCGTTTACCATGTATTTAGTGTTTACCCTAGCTCTTTGTAAAGAATCTTTACAATGGAAAACTGCAGCGTCTATCAATAACAACAAAAGAAAACACCAAAAAACGGCAAGAAATACTATTACTCAAACACGAACAATCAGCAAACTGACACTAAAAATTAAAAGCAAAGGAAGCTTACTATCTGCTTGTAACGCATCGTTAGGTCTCATTGATTCCTATATATGCTTAAGTACTTCAAAAAAACTTAGTAATCCGTGATCATCATAATTTATAAACAAACATTTGTTTTTGAAAATTTCCAAACTTTCATAAGAATCAAGTACTTTTGTCGAATTTTGAATAGTAAGCGAGATATCGAGCCAATCTCACTGAAGGACGTTTCACTGCAAACAAGGTTTCTCCATGATGGATTTTCAGAACACTTCGGCCGTCAGGTAAAGGATTTCTTAAATGCGCACTACGCAAATCGTTGGGTAGGAAGAAATAGACCTGTTCACTGGCCAGCCTTTTGGGGTCATACAAAAATAATAGTATACCGGACATGGAAAACCAAACAACAGATAGGAGTTAATGTCTTGGATTCAAGATGGCCAACTTACAATACTACGACTACCAGGGAAATTTTCGAAGACCTTTGCATTAAAGTCCAAGGTTGTCATTTTGAAAATCTCGATATCTCGATAATGGAGCAAAATTCGACAAAAGTGAAAATAATCATTTTTGCTTAAAATTTTGCGTACAAACATTTTCCAAAGTTTGGCACATTCCTCTCCGAACACCCTGTATAATTTCACTTATATTTTTTATTTTAGCATCAGTTCACTATTGATGATGATGCTATTGAAATATGTGTTTGGGTGAAGTGCTTTGTGTAGAATTTGATACAATTTCAGTAGCTTTACCTTATGTTGTATGAGGCGTACACAATAATATGTAAAGCGAGTTACAAATAATAATAAATTTTGAACTTGAATATAAAAATTTGTCGTGCTTAATATTTATAAGTAATAGAAATGGGATTGGTCCGAGAACCGGACCTAATTCAAATCTTAAACGTCAATAAAATTTAGTCTGTTCTTGAAAATTTAAGAGTTTAACACATGACATCGTACAACTTTCTAGTTGTAGTTTTTTCTGTTCTTAGAAAATTATGGGAAAAATTAAAATCTTAACGATGTACAGCAAGCTTAAAAGCACTAAAGTATGCAAATTGTAGGAGTTCGCAGTAAAAAGAAAAGTAATGACGTAATTAGGAAGTTAGCAAAAAGATTTTAATTGGTCTAAATGTACTTGCTCAGAATGCTAAGAAAATCAACTTTTAACAAAAATACAACTTTTCGTGGACAATTTTAAATAATTGTCGATAATATGCGAAATAATAACATTAATCGGTACGATTAATTACAAAGTTTTCAAGAATTTGTCCAGTTCTTACATGTGATTTGACAATATTAATCTGCCAATAGTATAGTGGTGTAGTATAAATAATAAGCAATTGTACAAAGTTAAGTTAAATAATACATTCTGCCAAATAGAAAAGGTAATTGAACAACTCTATAAGGGATCACAAACGTTAAAATATAATCAGCAACATATTTAAACTTTTACTAGCTAAAAGTGCTTAATTAAAATTTAAATATAGACGCTTTAAAATATTAATTTGTTTTCAAGTACTTATAGCATTTAAATTGTGTATCGACTTTACATAAACTTATAATATTAGATGTGAAGACTAAACAAAGGTATACAATCTGACTAATTAGTGACTCGAAAAATATTTAATTAATAATTTAGATGAAGTGGGAGGATGTTTCCAAAAAGTCTTAGTAATTAGAATTAGTTCGTGTACATGTTTGTATGTCTACGCTTTTAATTGTTAGTCTAAAAATGTAAATTTATTTACAGTTTGTTTAAATTTCAAGTTTCATTCCAAGAACAGCGTTTATTTTTTTGCGTTACATTAAAACTTTTATTTTTAAATATGTAAAACACGCTTTCTTTTAAAAAGCAAAATTTTGACAAAGTTTTCAGGCAAATTACAACAAAGCTCGAGTATGACATTAACAAGCAACATGCTATAGTAGAAAATAAAGTGATACAAAATTTTTTTTTAAGATTTTTAGTATTTAACATGTAAAAAATTCGCATTATCGCTAAGAAAAGTGGAAATTTACTAATTCAATAATCGACTTGCAAATGGCATTTGCTTGTCATTTGATAACTGAAATTATAATAAATTGGTGTCGCAAATGTTTATTCGCATTTTCATATACGGTTTATTTTCTGTTTTCAGTTAGAAAATTCTTTAGCCTTTAAGTGGTAACGCGGTGTCTCTCAGGCACAGACGCATTTTCAGTTTACAATATTTCTGTCATTTTGTAAATATGTGATTTTCTTTCAGGTAATCTTTTATTACACTATTGAGAAACGAAAGTTATTAATTCATAAGTTTTAGTGCACATCGGAATTAGTATGTAGCCTCTAAAGTGTATTGGGTTGTTTTCTGTGTCTCGGAAACACCGGTTTACTGTAAATGTCACGTATATTTTTTGAATTATAAACAGAAATATTACATTTCAATAAACACCAAAACATACATTGACGCCAGCACTTTCACAATTAACGTACATTATCACCTTTCAGTTATGCTTACGCAGTATATAACAATGTGTAATTCTTTTCAAGAGTGGATATTTAGTTGTCTAAAATATCTTGCCGTGTGCGTATGCTAATAAATCTTCTAACGTCGACTGTTGTATATAATTTCCATAAAAAACATAGTTATGGCAGGTACAAGCAGAGATTATTATGAGTTTCATCGACCCCTTAGTGAACAAAATTATTACAGGCAGCAGAAGATTCTGTTCGTGAGATTGAAGAGTTTCGGAACATGCCGTGTTCAGATACGGACTTAGAGGAACATGAAAGTTTCAGTGAACATAATACTGATACTGAAGAGGAAAGTGAAACTAGCATTACGGATCATGAAGAGGAGGAGGCCGTTCAAGAACAAGGAAATTATTATTTAGGCAGAGATAAAATTTCTAAATGGGAAAAATTGCTTCCAGCATCCAGGACCAGACAACACAATATTGTAACACATTTACCTGGCAGTATTGGAGTTGCGCGAAGTGTTGTGAATTATTTAGAAGTTTTTATTATTTTTTGACAATGAAATTACCAGTTTGTTAGTGGAAAATACAAATATCTACATAATTACAAAATTAATGGCAACTACGTTCAAAAATCTCAATGTCGGGAAACAACAGATATAGAAATGAGAGCTTTTCTAGGTTTGTTGATAATGTCGGGAGTGTTACGTGGTTCTCATTTGAACTATCAAGATTTATTTGCCCAAAAGACATAGGACATCATTTCTTTAGTTCAGTTATGACATATAAACGTTTTCTGTTTCTTTTGGCATCTTTACGTTTTGATGATATACGTACACGGAGTGAAAGACTCAAAACAGACAAATTAGCACCAATTAGGTCTTTATTTGAGAAAATAGTGCAAAAGTGCTCCACATTTTCCGGCCAAGTGAATATGTAACCATAGACGAACAACTTATCGGTTTCCGAAGGAAATGCAGTTTTCGCCAATACTTACCCAATAAACCTAGCAAATATGGAATAAAAATATTTGCCATGGTTGACGCCAGAAATTTTTATTGCTCAAAGATCAGATGGGCCATATGCAGTTTCCAACACGGCAGAAGATATTGTCTGTAGGCTAATAGAACCGGTAAATCAAACGGGGAGGAACGTGACCGTTGATAATTGGTACACAAGTATCCCACTGGCCTTACGTTTACTTCGTCAGCATCGACTAACACTTGTAGGAACAATTAGAAAAAACAAAAGGAAATTCCTGCTGATTTTCAAGCAAATAAAAATCGACTACAATATTCAACATTATTTGGATTTACCAAAGAAATGACATTAATGTCATATGTACCAAAGAAGTCTAAAGCTGTTATATTACTTTCAACTTTTCACAATGATGATAAAATAGATCCAAGCACGTATGAGCATCAAAAGCCAGATATTTTGACTTTTTACAATCTCACAAAAGGTGGTGTTGATGTAAACGATAAACTCTGTGCCACTTATAATGTTGGCAGAAGAACTAGAAGATGGCCTGTAGTTATATTCTTTCACCTACTAAATATTGCTGCAATAAATGCCAAGGTTATATGTGAAGCAAATTCGGGAAACCCAGTAAACAGAAGCAAATTTTTGAAGGAACTGGCTTACGAAATGGTCAAACCATGGCAAGTAATAAGAGTAGAAGATACACATATTCCGAAAGCAATTAGGAAACGACTCAGAGAAGAACTAAACTTACCAGATAAACCAGTCCCCGAGCAGCCAGGAGGTCAACGCAGAAGATGCTATTATTGCCCTTGGGCTAGAAATAGGTCAACTAAACAAATATGTATGAAATGCCGGAGAAATGCATGTGGGGAACATATTAGAAACATTTGTGTTGAGTGTTTGCAAGACAATGACTAAAATTATTAATTTTTAGGTACCATGCACTTTAAGGAACAAATAAGAAATATTTTTAGTTTTCAATATTGTTTTATAAATAATAAAGCACTTTTCATTTTCAAAAAATCTATATTCTTGACATATAATATTGCATCATTCGTTTAATTATATTTTAAAAGCACTTGCACAAACATTTTGGAGTCCGTGTGTACGAGACACCCCGTTACCGTAAAGAGTAAGTCGAGTGACGCTACCACTTAAAGGTTAATATTTACATGAATGCCTTTAATGTTTTACCATTGATTATAAACTTGTTTACATTTCTGTGTTTTGTTTCATTAAGTGTTTAAAATTTGATCGCGTGGATGCACGCTTAATATGATCGTCTAGGGTAAAGTGGGGTGAGATGGCCACCATTTTGCATAGTAGGCGCCTGTAAATTTTTTGTATGGGTTAGGATTATGACATATTTTTTTGTAATAGCTTAACTATCATCCCACCAGGTTGATAAATAAATAGGGGTAAAATACTTTTAGAACAAATGTTTTATTATTTATAAAATAAGTTGCATGTGGCCATCTATCCCAGTTCAGTGGGGTTAGTTGGCCAATGAAATAAAGGGAAAGACGGCCACAAAATAAAAATGAAAATAAAATAAAAAAACCTAATATAACAATTTCTTATATAGACAAACTGAAAAATTCTTCCTAACATTAGTTTTTCTTCTTTTAAACGCGGTTTTGCCACAATTTTGACAAGTGTTTGAAAAAGCAGAGCAATTTTCATGAAACCACATCTGGCATATTACACATTGCAACCAATCGTCTTTTTTCGGGTGCTGTTGTAGCTTTCGCCACATCCTGTACATTCGGTTTCATCGACCTCGGAAATGGTATCACTTTCCTCTTCATATTGAACGTCTAAATTCTCCTCCTCCTCATCAGAACTTGGCGAAGGTGAGCGTTTTTTTCGTGCAATTGTTTTTACTAACATTTTCTTTTCTGAAGCGTTCTTCTTTGCCTGTTTGGTTCTCTTTGCTGTTCTATCTTTTACGGTCGCAATGTGTTCAGGAGAAGTTAATAGGGTAGCAACGGACTTTGCTCGTTTTTTGCAGAAATGACTAGTTTGGGTGTAGGATTAATCTGCTCTAGCAGTTTTCCAGGTGTCAAATCTGGAACAGATGTTCCTTCTCTTGGAGGTGTAGTACATCGAGGTCCTGTTTGTGCATGGCTACAGGATGGCACTGCATCATCGATCACATTGATCGGGCGTCTCACTTCTTGTATTACTTCGGCGTTGTCAACTTGAGATGTCGAATGTTGAATGTTCGTTGCTTGTGTGGGTGTACCCTGGCTTTCTCTTGTTTCATTGTTTACTATTCGATCAGAAACAGTGTAAGCATGATCAGGTACGGAATCAGGGTTCCAGGGAAATATTCCGGTGGCTCTGAAGCCGGACATTGCATTTCCAGCAGTTGCTGACTTTCCCCAGCTTTTGGTTAGAAGTTCACCAAATTGGAGTCGCCCTAGTTTTCTTCCGGGGTGACTCTGCATCCATTCTCTGCAAGCTTGATAGTAGAAGGTTTTAAAGACTTAAAAAAGCCCTATCGAGAGGTTGCAAATAATGAGTGGTATGCGGAGGTAGGCACAACAGAACGACATTGTTAGCTTCAGCTGTTTCTAGAAGTTCAACAGAGGAACAATGAGATGCATGTCCGTCAAGGATTAGTAGGATCTTCCCTTCCCCTTTACGTGTCAAGAAGTGGTTCTTGAACCAACTTAAAAAATTGTTGCAGTAACATACGCTGATTTTTGAGACATCACAATATGTGAACCAGGCGGCATGGAATCAGTCCACTCGGTCTTTAAATTCTTGCCCTTAAATATGCAGACCGGCGGAAGAAAAAACCCTCGGCATTACAGCAAGCGATGCACGAGATTGTCTCACCCTTTTCACCTGATGTCACTGTAACAACATCTTTTGCTCCTTTTTCGGCTATAACATGCCCAGGTCGATTATTTAATTGAAGGCCTGTTTCATCGACATTATAGATGCTCCCAGGTTTGTCGAAAAGCTCATTGCTTTCCAGAATATCTTGCAGAAGTGTAAAATAGTTTCCCACATCTACACGGTTCATGCCTTCACCTCGTCCTAGAGATACACCCTCAGCTTTCCGAATAGTCAAGTCGGGGTGTCTTCTGAGGAAAGACCTAAACCAATCGGAACCGGCAATTCCCTTGTCTCTATTAAACTTATGATTAAGTCGTAGACTTTCAGCGAAATTATAGGCAAGCTTTCGAACATCTGATACCGTCATAGGAAAACCGCATTTTTGTGCCTTTTTAATGTGTAGCACTAATTTATTTTCATTTGCTTTCCCCAACATGCTGTCAGGTCCCATTTTACCAGTCGTGGAAACATCGTTCTTCACTTTCCTTTCAAGGGTCTTCCTAGGAATGCCATAAGTTTTCGAGGCTCCGTTTACAGAAGAACCGTTTTTGACAGCTTCAAATGCTAGCCTTAGATTTTCTTGAGTATAGTTTCCACGATTTGAGTTCTTTCTGTTGTACTTCGTTGGCATTTTTCCGCAGTAAACTCGAAAGGACGCCAAACTGTAAATAAATAGACGCAAAACATAAATGGCCATCTATCCCTACAACTTGTTGGCCATCTTTCCCAATTGCTTGGGAGAGATGGCCAACGTGAAAACAAAATCAACTACATGCTTTTAACGGTTTTAGAGGTTAGAATTATAGAATGAACTTCGTACTTACCTAATATATTAAAAACACCGGTAAATTTATTTCCGCAAATTCACAATAGAAGGTAGTACGAAACTTATATATAATTTTACCAGGAAGCGATTGTGTCTGTATTTTCCGAGTGCTTTAATGTCACCTTGACAAGACGAAAACACACTGGCCGTGCTCACACATAAACGTTTGTTGCCCGGTAGGGCACACAGCGCCATCGAACAACGTTTCATCGAGTTTAAGTTGTTGGTCATCTCTCCCGGATGGCCATCTCACCCGACTTTACCCTATATAATTTTTTTTTTGGTGAAAATAATGTTGTTATGGTTATTATTAATAAAATTGTTTTTTTTTTTTTTTTGTTGTTTTTTTTTTTTATTTTTTTTTTAAAAATTTTTTTTTTTTTTTTTTTTTTTGGTATGAAAAAAAAGGATTGGGGTGGAAAGTGGTTTTTTAATTACTTTTTTTTTTTATTGTTGATGAGAGAAAAATTTTTTTTATTTGTGTGTGGTTTTTGTTAAAATTAAAAAACTTTTAATAAAAAATTTTTTTTAACTCTAATAAAACTATATACTTTTTTTCAAGCGACACTAAAGCAGTATAATAGTGTGTTCAAGGTGAAGTGCTAACTTTGTTATTATTGGAGATACGAAGTTGATTAAATTAGCAAATATGAAGCAATTTTTCTCACAATTGCACTGATCAAATCAGATAAATCAGAGACATAAAATACAGCATAGGTGGCTATGCAACACGCAGTTTTAAAAAGCTAATTACACAGGTTTGTTTTATTCATGCAAACAACCATATTTTTCATGATATAAGCTTATGTTCTGTTTAGCTTTTTTGATAAGAAACAAAAAACTAATGGACATATGTGATTTTTGGAGGAAATAAAATTTATGTTTTTTTTTTTTTCTCAAAAACAAATTGTCATAAGTAATGAAAAAAATTAATTTTATCAATCATTATAGCCACTACTGTTATCATCTTGCTCAATATCCTCTGCTTCGTCCAGGGTATCGGAAGGGAGGCATTCAAGAATTTTTTGGTAATATATTTTGTTTTTATATGATCAAAGTAGAAGCAACAAAGACTTCAAATTTTCAACTTTATTAGATGGAATGGGAATTGGGCCAATATATAATAAAATTAATGAATGAGACATATTTATTAATAGTCTTGAGTGTTTAAAAAAATATAGTTAACTTATTTATGTTCTCAATAATTTTGATTTTACATTGAACTATTGTGTATTTAATACATTATGGAGGCCGATCTGTGGCCTTATTTAATTATACTATTATTGGTTTTATTTTGTTAATGTTTATTGTATTAAATAAATAAATAAATTAATAATACTAGTTCAACAATTTGCATAAATCATCAATTAAATACAAATAGTTTTGTTTTCAAATACTTTTGAAACTGTATAAACGTTGGCGTTGTAAATATTTTAAAATACTAACTAATTAATTAAAGAACAAAAAAACACACGAAAATACTTCAAATAGTTCGTGTATATGTTTTTTTTTGTTTTTGTATGAATTATTCGTGAAACCACAACCTAAAATTTTAAAGCTTATTGATAAATGAATGACCGTTTACTTTCTTATTTTTACATTCTAAACACGATAAATCCATTAGTTTTAAAATATGAAAGCGCATAGGTGGCGTAGTGAATCTTTCACAAGTGACGTTAATATTCAGAGAGGGTGTCGTGTTTTCGTCCCTTTAATTAATATGTACGAGTACTTGACGCGTGACAATGTGGTGGAAACTTGCGTGTTGTCCCGAACTTCATTAGAATACATTGCAGGTGTAATTTCTGGGTCGCGAATAGTAAAAAAAGTCACTTCTCTAACCTAAGTAATCACTTCTATTGATACCCAAGAGAAAAGATCCAAACTCTTATTGAACTCTAAGGCATTGGTTGGCTCGCTTGACATAAAATATTATTTTCCCACGAGATTTTGGACGTGCTCGGTACATGTTCCTTGTCGATCCATGCTCGAGTTCTCCCTAGAAGAAATGACATCTGCGCGTTTAAAATTTTTTCACAAAATAAGTCTATAAATAAAAGTTTTATTTTATCAAGTAGCGCAACTTTAAGTAATGGAACGAATAAAAATTTGAACAATTTTTGTTTTTATAGAAGTTTATTATTTTTCGATTTACGTGAACTGAATTTAGGGTTAAACGAAAACCTAATTTTACGAACGCAATCGATATCTTGCTTCAAAAGCTTTGTACATTTTTTTTTCCTGAAATAGCCTTTCTCACAATGGAAGTTTAAACGACGTCGAACAATTAAAACCTTTCTATAGTTACCCAATTACGGGTCATCTACCATTAATTGTCTTACTGAATATTTCTTTTATCAATTACTTTAAATGTTGGTGAAATTATTACTAACTGGTATTTATTTTTTGCAGATGGTGAGTTGGAAATTTCTTAACGCAAAGTCCCTTACTACCGACATTAAGGTAAGCGAAAGCAAACATTTGTTAACACTCACAAGCATAACTACGTAACTAAATATTAAAGTAGTCTTTTAAGGCTAAATTTGTTATTGATTAATTTTATTGTTAAAATTCAATTATTCGTAATAATCGTCTGTTCTTTGTATGATCCTGTTTACATATTTGTCGGCATAATGTTTTTTCTTCAAATTAAACTGTTTGCATTGGGGTTAATTCACACTAAGTTGAAAATTAATCATTTCTTTAACTATGAACAAAATGAACTCAAGGGGGTCAAAACAAACGAAATTTTTATTATGTTTCTATGATTTTCGCAACCATTTTATTTTAAGATTTTTAGTTCAGTTTGAAACCCACATACACATAATATTTTCTTTTTGGGAAAAAGTAAAAAATAGGCCACTTTATGCCTTATTGAAATCAATGTCTTTGTCTTTGTCACTCTTAAGATTGGACGCAAAGTTATTCACACTATAAAATTATCTAATCCACCTCTCGAGACCAAGCGACGGCTTGTCCCTTTCACTTCCAAACCTAGTCGTCTATTGGTCTACATAAAATTCACAAACAAAACCTATTGTTAGTACAATTTCATCTCTTCCTTACAAGTTAGCCAAATTTCTATCAAAAATCCTTAACGAATTTGTAAGTAAAACATTTTCACACATTTAAAACTCGCACCATTTCATTTAACATTTAGATAATTTGAAGGTAACTCGTGAAGATCTTCTTGTTACTATTGACCATTGTTTACCAAAGTTCCAGTAGAAGATTCTATCGCATTATCGAACAAATATTAAACATTTAGGGTTAATACCGCCACTACAAAAGTGTCTCTTAATTAGAAAGTGTCTTTTGTCTATTTATGTTCAATTCCGCAATGACTATGACGAACAGGTTTCGGATGATGCTATGGAATCCCTTTTATTTTCTGTGATCGCCAATATTTTAATGGAAGCTGTTGGAAATTGGAGTTCGTTTTCATTATTTTATGTCAGTTTTTATATTTTGTAGTTTCCATAGATATAGAATGATTTGGATATAACTAATTTTGACGTAATTAAAAATATTGAATTTAAAGTTATTAAAATTAAAAAGAGGAACACCAACTGCAGCGTCTACTTAACCAACAGAAAAACACCAAAAACTGCACCAAAAACTTTACTTGGACACGTATTTCAACAGCTAAGTTGTCATCATCAGCGATACCGATACTAAAAATAAAAACAACGGGAAGCTTATATACAGAGTGCAACAAAAGTCTAGAAACGCTCAATTATCTCACAAATGGCTAGTACGAATTGTACAACATTTTGGATAAGTATATTTTGGAATACGAAGATTCCAGATTTGACATCTGCAATGTTGCCAGATTTACCGTTTTTCTGATATTATTACTAACTTTGATTTTTAAATAGATCACCCCGTATATTGTATCATTATTGGAATGTCCCCTTCAATACGAGTTCAACCATAATGTAACACTCAATATTTGATAAAGTCGGGAAGGTCTTAAATTAAATTAAAACTGTCCTTGCAAAATATAATTCAAGTAATTAAATCTGGCAACATTGCAGATATCAAATCTGGAATCTTCGTATCCCAAAATATACTTATCCAAAATGTTGTACATGTTGTACAATTCGTACTACCCATTTGTGAGATAATTGAGCGTTTCCAGACTTTTGTTCTACACTGTATACTATCTGCTTATCAACTTATGACGCATCGTTAAACTTAATTGATTCTTAGATAAACTTAAATAATTCCGAAAATCCTAATGGACCGTTATCATCATAATTCATAAGCAAATTTCTGTTTTTAAACATTTCTAAACTTTCATAAGAATCAAGTTCGTTTTTATTATCTACCCTGTTAATTAATTCAATGTCGCCTACTCTATGGCCATTTTCAAGCATATGCATGGCAACACTGGACCTATCTGTGCGATGATATTTGACATGAGCTACGTGCTCTTTAAAACGAGTTAATAGGTTTTAATAGGTCTCTTGGTTTTTGGTGTTTTTCTGTTGGTTAAATAGACCCTGCAGTTGGTGTTCCTTTCCTTTGATCAAGATGGCTTCCAGGTCTACACTACGGAACAGGTTCTTCAAGATTAAAAGTAAGATTTCTTTTGTTAAATGTGACATTATATTTTTTAAATCTTGCCGCAACACAGGTGTTTTTCCAAAATTTATTAAAGTTTATGCAAATTTTAATTCATACTCATGTAAAAAGGCGCTTAAATTTGCTGAGCGTAAACGGTTAGATTTTGAAATTAAATGTCACTATGGTAAATTAGGTAAATTAGAGTTAGAAGCATATGAGTTACACTTAAAACTGACTTCAGGATTGAATGATGACGAGTATGTTGAATGGGTTCAGTTTTGCACCATATTAATGAAATTATTCAACACACATTTTGGCAAAAAAAGATGACCCACAACAAAAAGTTCACAGAATTATCTATAAAAGAAAGAGAGGTGCACAGATTTAATTCCCAAAAATCTAACTTAGTGGTAAACAAATCCTCGGAGATTTTTAACAATGACGAATTAACTTTGTTGAATAAAGGCTTGAAATATAACCTCAAATTCAACAAAGCGCCCATAGATAAGATTATTGTAGGAATTGAAAGTTCGATCAAACTTTTAGACGATAACTCTAAAAATTCATTAGGAATGCCTGTAAAATTCAAATTTCAGATAATATTCAGCAGTTACCAAAATTTAAATTTAACGCGAGAGAAATAAACATTGTTAAAAATCGTATCGCTGATGATGACAGCTTAGCTGTTGAAACACGTGCCCGAGTAAAGTTTTTGGTGCGGTTTTAGTGTTTTTCTGTTGGTTTATTAAAATTAGTTTTAAATTTCATTAAACTAATTGCCGAAAGGGGAAATAAAAGGTTGGCTTCATACTTCAGTAAACCTGTCTGCAATTGACAATTTTACTAATATTGGGAATATTAGAAATTGCAACATATGGCGACCGTGACAGGACGGGGAGGTATGGAGAAGCTGATGAAAACACTGGATCTGCAGAGAACATCGTTTACAAAGTTATACGAAAAGGCAGTGAAGCTGTTCCCGTTAGAGCATCATGTTGCTCGCCGAAATCTAAGGATACCTGAAGCTTCTTGAAGAAAAAATGGTGATTATGTCTGAACTCGACAAGAAGTTATTCGAGATCATGTTGGATGTGAAGGAAATTGATACCTTCAATATTAATAAAGAAATGGAACGGTCTGACAGCTACGTATGTGAGTTTAACATCCTGAAATTCAATGTAGAAAATTATGTAAGTAGGACATTCTCTACAGTAGTAAGGATAAGGGCTAGCAGTAGTGATCAGTCTAGTTCATCATCTCAACGTACATAAAGCTCTCGAAAGTAGAATTTACCAAATTTGCGGGAGAAGTACAACACTGGTTACGTTTCTGGAGCCAGTTCCGTAGAATACATGAAGATGAAGAACTAGAAATTGAAGATAAATTTTTTATCTTAATCAGGCAAGGATACCGAACTCTAGAGCTAGGCAGATTGTAGAAAGTTATCCACCTACACGAGAAAATTATGCTAAGTCTATTGAAAGTTTAAAAGCGCGCTTCGGACCTGAAAATGTACTAATTGAATTTTATGTTAGGGAACTTTTGAAGTTGGTAATCAGTATTCAAAATTCTAAACAAAAATTATGCAACTTATATGAAAAAATTGAAACTCAACTTTGTTCTCTAGAAACCTCTGATCAGTGCGCTGGGATGTTGTTTCCGTTGATAAAGTCATGTTTACCGGAGGAACTTCTTCGAACTTGGCAAAGGAGTTCATTCTTTTGCTCTACAGATTCAATGAAAAAACGACTGGAATTTTTTAAACAAAAAGTTCAGAATGAAGAAAGGATCTAGCTTGCGATTACAGGATTTGAATTTAACAAGACAAAGAAACCGCCTGCAGGAAATACAACTACGATACCTACAGCTGCGGCATTGGTCAACATAAAATCCTGTAAATGTCTTTTTTGCAAAAAAAGAACATAGTAGTGAAGAATGTCCAGACGCTGTCAAACTTCCATGGTTATAACGGAGAAAATTATTGCTAGAAGATGTAGATCGGCCTTGAAAATTAAATGCATTAATTGTGGTGAAAAACATATGATAGTCATGTGTTCCCGTAGTCCACAAGTCGATAACACAGAAATCCAAACGGCCAATCCTGTTACTATTCCACAAACCACAGAAAACTTATCCAATCATACTTATAATAAAGTTTTCTTGTTGATTTTAGATGTCAATTTAAAAAATGAAAATAATTCAGGTCAGGTACGAGCAATTATTGATCCAGGATCTCACCAATTGTATGTAATGAAGTCTACCGCTCTTGAGATAAAATTTTAGGCAATACGGACTGAGGAAGTTCTTCATTCATTATTTGGAGGTTTCAAATCTAAAGTTCTTCACCATAAATGAAGAACTTAGGGCGCTAAATATATCTGTATCAGATATACAAGGAATTATTGATTGAAGCGGACTTTGCTGGTTTTCTGTTATTAGATCCAAATTTCCAATTAAATTGTGGATTGGTTGCTTTCCAGACACCCCTGGGATAGACGTTACTGGAAAATATAAACAATTTTTCTAGTTGTCGACAGAAACCCCAGACAATTTCTTTTGATGTTCAGCAAATTACTTTCTGTGTCTGATTTATGGAATCTGGATATATTGGGAATTGAAGATCTTACTGAGAAACAGTCTAAAGAGGAACATAATAAAGAAGTTTTGGAATTTTTTAAAATACTGTTTTTAGAAATAAAAAGATTGATGGTCATCCACCGTTACCCAATAATTTTGTAGCAAAATGCCAATTGGATGTTCTTTTTAAGAAGTTAGGTAAAGATGGTTATTACAATGCTTACAATAAAGTATTTCTAGAATGGCTACAAGAAGGAATAATAGAAGAAGTACCAACTGAAGAAATAGATAATAGCAATGCTTATGGGCACATAGTTAAATCCACCAGTCTTACAACCCTTGTACGTCCGGTATTTGATGCCTCAGCCAAATTCAAGAAAAGTTCCGCATTGAATGATTGTTTAGAGAAAGGTTGCTTTGATACCGTCTATAATTTTCAATTTTAGATGGTCTAAAATAGGTTTAACGTCGGATATTAGAAAGACTTTCCTACAAATAGAGTTTAACAGGGAAGAACGTGACGTTTTAGATTTCTTTGGTATAGTAAGAATAATGAACTTAGGTATTTTCGACATAAAAGAGTGGGAATTGGTCTCACTTGTAGTCTCTTTTTATTAGGACCAGTAATAAAGCACCACCTACAGACAGTTCTTTAAGAAAATAATTATGTCAACACCCTTCAAAAACTATTGCCAAGTTTTTACGTAGACAATTGCGTGACAGGTGTTGACACAGAAGAAGATTTTGTTAACGAATCGCAAGAAATTATGAAACAAGCCAAATTTGATCTAAGCTTTTAGAAACATACTGACGTTCGGTACACTGTAGCAGTACTTTTGACACCTAAACTTTTATTGTAGAGATTGTGGACAATGAAAATTGTTTGGGATGAAGACATAAAGATGGAATTTTTAAAATGGTTTAATGAGTTAGAACAACTGAAAATTTATCAATACCTAGATGACTTCGACATGAATACACCACTTCGGAAGATTTAAGCTTTCATGTATTCTTCATCGCTAGTAAAGATGCTTATGCATGTGTTATTTTTCTGAGAACAAAATCTGATAATGACATAACTGTCAGATTTGTTCAATCCAAAGTAAGAGTGACTTTAAAGCAAATTTCCATACCTCGGTTGGAGTTACTGGCAGCTACTATAGGTGCTAGATTAAGATTATTTGTGAGAGAAAACTTAAGTTTAGAGGTGGAAACATATTGTTGAACTAATTCCTCAACAACTTTGGCTTGGATAAAAAGTATTGAGAAATGGAAGTCTTTTGTGTCAAATCGCATACAAGAAATAAGAAAAATAACCGCCCGAGAATCGTAGATGTATGTTCCTGGTGTTATGAACCCTGCCGATTTGGCAACAAGAAGATGTTCGTCAACACAGTTGATACTTTCTAGGTGGTGGGAGGACCCCGTTGGTTGTACGAAGACAAACTCAAATGACCATCTCAAATATTTTCCCCAGAAGAACAACTTGTAAATGAAGAAAAAATGAAAACAATTACTTCACTCTTGACACAGCCAAAAACCGGTTTTTCTTGGAGTTTTAAGTATTTTGAAAAATACGCTAATATTGTTAGTCTTGTCGCTTGGGTATTGAGATTTATTTACAATTGTTCCCGTTCCATAAAACAAACCTCTAAGTATCTTTCCACAGAAGAGATCGAAAATGCAGGAATAACACTAATTAAGTTTGTTCAGTACGAGTGTTTTGGTAAGAACGAAACCAGTATAAGCAGTTTGCTGCCTATAAAGGATCAACACGGTATATTGAGGATAATAACCAAGGTGACAAAAAGAGATGACTTATCCGATTTTAGATATCCAATCATTTTACCTGCGAAACACCCTTCAACCTCTCGGCTGATTTTTGACACTCACTCAAAATTATGTCATGTCGGAGTTCAAATTTTGTTGTCAAAATTACCAAAACGTTTTTGGATTATAGGTGGCCAAAAGCTGTTAAATCTGTCATTTCCAAATGTACCATTTGTCCAAGACAGGATTCAAAAACCTGTGAAGCAAAACCTGTAACATTGCCCAAAGATAGAGTAAAAAATGCCGCTATTTTTGAAGTGATCGGGATTGATGTTTTTGGACACATGTTTTTACGGAATAAAGAAAAGGTTTGGGTAGAATCTCTAAATTAGAATAAAATTATACAGTCTAGTGAAGTGGAAAGAATTACATGGAAACTGAATGTTGTTGCTGCACTATGGTGGGAAGGATAGTGGGAGCGACTAATAAGGTTAGTCAAACAACTTCTTCAAAGAAATCTTGGACTGGCATGCTTGACATATGAATAATTTTAATCTGTCTTATGTGATTGTGAAGCAGTGGTTAATTCTCGACCTTTTATTTACCTTTCCGAAGATATTTCTAACTTAGCCCCCTTAACTCCAGCAATGTTTCTGCAAGAAGTAACTCAAATAGGTACACCCGATTTTGACAATATAGATTTGACTTATTTTAGAAAAAGATATAAGTACAGACAAAAAATTAGAGAATATTTGAGAACACGTTTTAGGAAAGAATATCTAAGTCAACTTATTTTACGAATACGGAAACATTTTAGTAGCGTAAATGTAGGTAATATAGTTTTATTAAGGATTGATAATAAAAAAGAGTAGACTAGCCTCTAGCCCGAGTAGAAAAAATATTTTTGAAAAATGATGGAAACTAGAGTAGTGCATCTTAAGACTAGAAATGGATTTGTAATAAGACTGATCTAGAAAATATATCTCTTAGAAATGGATGCAGAAGAGGTCCAAGCAATTAGAAATATAAAGAGTCAAGTCCCATCAACATCCATGACGAGATTTGGTAGAGAGGTGAAGAAACCTACCAGGTTTCCCAACTAGTTGGTGGGAGAATGTTGGAAATTGGAGTTCGTTTTTGTTATTTTATGTCGGTTTTTATATTTTGTAGTTTCCATAGGTATAGAATGATTTTGACTAATTTTGACGTAATTGAAAAATATTTAAATTTCATTAAACTAATAGCCGAAAGGGGAAATAAAAGGTTTGCTTCATACTTCAATAAACCCGTCTGCAATTGACAATTTTACTAATATTGGGAATATTAGAAATTGCAACAGAAGCCTTTAAATCCATTGCTTTGGAAACCTAATCGTTGAAACCAAAGTAGAGTACTCCCCATCTAGATGTTATGTATGGATATTGGAATCTTGTATAAATCTTTTGTTGTCTGAAACTGTTTAGAGACACATTTACGTTTTTTTAAAAAAGCTATCTGCGTATGCTATATTACTTTCATTAAATTTATTTGTTTTCTAAGTAAAGTAACTCAAAAACAAAAAAGGAAAATACCGAAAAACTGCACAAAAAACTATACTCAACATGTGTTTCAATAGATAGACGCTGCAGTTTAGAATTCCATTTCTCTGAGAAAGTAACTCAAAATAGGCAGTGGCGTACTGCAAACTTTGCGGGAAGGTTTTGTTTTTCTTTAGATACGTTTCTTGACTATCTCAATAAACAACATGTTGACATCAAATTTACTATGGAAATTGAAGAAAATCATTGTCTTCCATTTCTTGACGTACTTGTCACCCGAAAACCCATCGGTAAAATAGATCATTTACTGTATCGCAAACTTACTAATACTGACATGCTTATTCTCACCATCTTTCACCATCATTCCGCCTGAAACAGATCTGTTGTTAATCTTTAGTATTTCGAACATTTTCTATATGCCAACCTAACAATTTAAATTTGGATCTGCGTCATCTAACTATTACCCTTATCACAAACGGTTATAGCAAACAAGTTATCAAAAAAGGGTTTGGGTGTATAACGACCCCACTCAAAACCTCCCACTCAAAGCATCCACATTTAAAATGCCTCATTGTAAACGCCAGATTAAAAACGCCCTACTGTAAACGCCACATTATAAAAAACCCCGTTGAAAAAGGCCAATTTAAAATGCCACATTCTGAAAACGGCTCGCATTGAGAACGGCGCATTTAAAAATGTTACATTCTGTAAACGTTACACAGAAAATGACGTGGATGAATGTTATTATGAATGTAGTTTTATTAAAGAAAAAAATTGTAATAATTGTAACCTACCAACCAAAACTGTTTACCCCCGAGGATGAAGCTTCCTCGCTGATGACTGAAAATTACTAGCTCACTATTGCTATTTTAGGATATTATGGACTAAGGATAGTCGAAATATTTAATTTGAAAGAAAATGTAGCGTTTTCAAAGTGGGACGTTTGTGATAGAGCCTTTTCAGTGGGATGTTTTTAATGAGGCGTTACAAGCCGGAGTTTTGAGAAAGGGGTGTTTTCAATGAGGTGTTAGGATCGGATACTTTAAAAGGTCATTAAACGTCACTCCTATCCTTGCCCTTAAGGTTTAAAATAGATTTCTTCTACCACTAAAAACAATTCCAGTTTTTACAAAAGGTTATTGATCGAATAAACAAACTTCTTCGAAAAAACAGTATTAACCCTATTTTTACATCTTCTCACAAATACTCACAATTTTTAGCTTCACCTAACTATAAGAGTTTTGCGTTTTCTTGGTATATCGTATTCCTTCTTCATTTGGTTTAGTGTACGTAGGTAACTGTGTGTTAGGTTAAAACACGGTTCCAAGTGGGCCGTGGCTAAGCATCTTTTCAATATTAGATTTTGATCATGCCGATTTGATTACTAAATATTTTTATCTTTTCAATAGAAAAATCAAGGATAGTATAGAAATCATCAAGTATCCCCACAACTTCAGTCGCAACTGCGGTTTCAAACTTTCACCTTTGCTTCATATTTTGAACCAATCAGCGTGACGTTTGTGTTCTTTATCATACTGAGGTATTTTTCTAATTACTTAGACTTTAGTCTATAATGTCAACCAAACAACACATTTTTACATGAATTTTTGTAGCTTTTTTGAAACTCTTGTTTGTTTGTTTTAAGTTTCTTGCCCTGGTGAGGCCCTTTACGATCGGTGGCGAAACGTTCGCAACTATGTGGTACATACTTTACCTGTATTTGTAAATAACATTATCGTCACAACATAAATGATTAACTAATTATGTCTAGAAGTTTACTATATTGTACAATTTAATTTAAGTCAAATTGATTCCTACCACAAATGACGACAGTTAATATAACAACAATGGCACAGTTAACGGTTGTAGTTCACAAACAATAAAAATAAAAAGAAAGGGACGGTTCTAGCGATACAACCTAGAAAAAAAAGAACAATAATATTTGGCTCAAAATAGTGCACTAAATTTATGGAAGATCCCGTATTTGTAAGAGTTAACACAGCAGTGTCTGGCTTAGTCGTTGAGTTAGAGAGGTTCGTAAGAGAACTAAAAAAAATAAACTGCTGCTTAACGAGGCGCCACCTGCTGGGTAACAGAAAGAAATAAAACCGACCAACAAAAATTCAATAGGTTTTACTGAAGGTCTACTACGCTAAAACAAACACAAATCAGAGAGACAAATAGACATGTAAATATAGCAAATACAACTTAAATACTAGAAGAATTTGGGAGAAGTGAGAAATTCTGTTGCATGAAACTTGCGTGCATTAGCAAAAAAAAATAATTAGAGTTCGCAATCAAATATGTCTAAATTCAGTTAAGTTTTTGTTTGTTACACCCCAAATTAAAGTTAGCGTACCAATTTAAGATTGGTGATTAAGGAAACTCAACGTACACACGTCACTTATACACGGTGACTTAGAAAAACTAGAATTAAACTTGGACGAGTACGGTAAGTAGCTCCCGCCAACCCAAAAGGCCTTTTGTTTTAGCTTCACCCACCTTATTGAAAACGTCACAGCTCTGATGGAGCTAGTGAAAACAAATCCGAACGTCGATGGCTGGAGTCTACCCCGAATAACAATTTGCTTATACACTAGGGATTCAAACCGTTTAATGTCGCATGTACGTGAGCTCCAAATGCTCGCAAAAATGAATAGGTTCCTTAAACAATAAACTTAGCTGTGTACTGATGCATGTAGTGCTGATACGGAAGGTTCTTGCTTACGACACCAGTTGACGGCTATTAGAAGATCAGTAGCCATATGATTTTTCTGAGGAGGACGAGACGACGAATCTCGGAAAGCAGATAGTTTCCTTTAAAATAGTAGGAACACAGCGTGAACAACTCTCAACCGGTGGAGTATAATCGGCTGTTGCAGCTTCCAGGTCGGCGACACCGTGGTAGTCAGCACGTTTTTATAGCAAAGGATACCCAATTGCTCGTTCCAGCACCCCCAGGAATTATCCAGACAGTAATATACAAGTAGAGTATAAGGTCAAGACACGTGCTAAAGCATACGTTGTAATTAGAAATTAACACAACCACGAGACAACAAAAGAAAAAGCAAAAAAATCACTTACGGCGAAATCGGTCGGATATATATTTTCACACTAAATTAACTTGGAATTATTGAAGCCACATTGATATTTTACGTGTAATTTTTAGCTTCGTGAAGCACCGACAACCGCCCAATAGAAAAAAAAGTTACAAGATGTCCGCCCGTCGTCGTCTCGATTAATATTGAGAATAAATTGATCCACCAATAAGAAAAATCGTAGCGTGTGCGGTAAATTTGATTTTCGTCGCAACGTGCAACTCTTGCAACCTACGTTCGGGTTCGAGTATTTTAAACCGTATTAAGTTTCCTAAAATTTTCTGGACCTAATTTTGAATTCGATTAAACAATGATTGTAAACATTATTAAAACAATATCAATAGTTTTAATTTCAAATTTCTGTTTGAATGAACTTTAGTATTTTAAACTCAAAATAAGAATGAGAAAACATTATTTATGTAGTAACAAATATTAACACCTAATAATAAAGGTTTATAAATGCATTAAACTAAAGAAGTAATAACTATTAAATCAAGAAAGTGCACTGTACACACTAACTAATCTTCTACTACAAAAGGAAAACAGCCTACTAGGATCACGCGCTGACAAATGTTACCGAAATATGTCGAATTTGTTGCGCTCTCGCTGAAGGGTTAAGAAATTACAACCAAATACAAAACTTAAAAACAAAACAACAGGTAAATGTCAGGTAGGCAGAACATTCGACTTTTATAGTAAATATTAAACTTCGCACTTGAACAACAATGTTGTTAGTTAACTCTCTTGTCTCGTTTTCATTCAAGAAGTGGTACAAAGTGTATTGTTACGGAATTGTGACAAATCGTAAATTTGAGGTCGAGGTGTTTGTTAATTAGTTGAAATATTTAATGAATTCTATAAGCACTAACATCGGAAGTACCGCCACTGAGAATTTGTAGGTCGTTGTCTATTTTGTTTTCTAAAAAAAATGACTAAGATTCCAGCTTGTACAAGAATTGTTCGCAGCTGTTTTAATGGATTTCTCTACTTTACTTGAAAATGTCTTCTTTGTTACAATTACACAACGCTCTGTTCGTGTACTTTAGTTTGCGTTAATATATATATTTTTTTAATTTACACTATGAATTGCTATAGTTATTTGATTTAAACAACTGGTTTCTATTAAAGTAATAAAATCTATATCTGCAAGTTCTTTTTATTGAAAATCTATAAAATGTATTATTCTCCTATTGTGTACCTAATAAATTATTTATCGGAATTGAAAAAACTTCAAATATTTGCAACACCTCTGGAGACAACGTACGAAAACTGAATAATTTAGCAATCTTATTTTTTCGAAATAAAATTGTATAAGTAATACAAAGAAACAATTCCCTCATTATTCATTCATGAAAGTGTGTATCTAATGCATTAGTTAAATTACATAACACAATGGAAACTCTGGAATGAAACATTTTATTATTTCGAGAACTCTAAAAGTAAATTAATATTTTATACAATTGATTGTTTAAATTGTTACTGAAAAACACGATCAATTATTCAAACCGAGTAATTGGGTTAAATATTATGTGTAAATGTTTTGTAATAGTTAAGTAAAATGAGCTTTTCCTAACTTAATTATCTTTAACAGCCCAAACTAAAAATCAAATAAAAACGGTTTCGTCCATTTTTGTAAGTAAATTGAATTAAATCACTAAAATTGAAAAATGAAATAAAATATGAGAGGATTAATTTTAACAGTGCCAGTCAACTAAAATCGATTTCTAAAACAAATGTACTTAACTTTAACATTAAGTGAAAGGTATTGTTTCATCAGGTGAAAATTTATAAAAAGAAAATTTGTAACTTAAATTGATAGTGAATTAATTAATGTTAATGTGATCATCTGTCAGTTATTTTATCGTTCCGTTCTAATTATTATGCCTGGTTGATGAAACAATCATAAATCCAGTATTTCATCAATGGTAAAAATGTTTGCGGATAGAGCATTAAATTTTGGAGAAGATGTAAGAACTCAAATTTTGGAGAACTCAATAAAGTCTGAGTCATTAATATTGAAAAGTGACTGACTTCTCATTGACCCTAGAATTTATTTCCAACTACAGCCACAAAATATGATAATGTTATGAAAAGTATGTATGGGTTTCAAACTTTTTTAAAACTCGAGAGTAACACACTATTCTTTTATTGGGAATAAATTAAATAATCTAAAAGGAAAGTGAAGAAATTATTTTTTTTGGTGAAGCTTGTCGTTTGATTTTCATATCTTCTGTTAAAACTATGTTTTACCTTATTTATTTTAATCCATTTTATTTTTCTATTCATATTCCAGGTTTCCTTTTTTAATTCTATATTTTCTTAATACACTTTCATAATTCAAATTACTACTAATCTATTCTGGTTTTATTTGACATGTTCTTATACCTTGTATCTTTGTTTGTACTTAATTTTTATTATTCATCTCTACATTTACTTTTTTAATTTCTTTTCTTTCTTTATTTTGGTTACACCCTTTAATTTTTTTTGTTTTGTTTTATGCACTTCTTCTTCTACAAATCTTTAATTTTCAGTCATTTACTGGAAAAATTCTTATTCAGGACCTTTTTATTTCTTAAAATTACACCGCTTTTGCCAACATTTTGCTTTTTTTTTGTGTAGTATTTCACTTATAATTGCACAAGAGGTTTGTATTTGCCAAGAAAATTTAGGTTGTTTAATTAAAACTCAATACAACGTAATTTAAATTTAAATTTTTGACTTATCTAATGGATAAACTAAAATAATTTCTACCACAACTGTTTTATTTGAAATTGTATACATGTATTTCCAATATTTTTTGAAACGAACATAAAACAATAATTCTCAAATAAATTTCTAACTTTCATTGAAGTTTTATTTAAAAAAATGATCAAAGGAACCGTAGGTAAACAATTGCAATTTTGACAGTTGTTTATTGTGTTACAATTATTTTACAATTAAAAATATTAATTATGTCTTCTGATTCGGAAATTGAATTTAGACCACCAGGAATAAGAGAAACGGCCAAAAAGGCGATCGAAAACTTATTGCCGGATAAGTCAAAAAAAACGGTATGAATTAGTGTATTCAAAGTTTCTGGACTGGTGCAAATTACATAAAATTAGTAAATACACTGAAAATTGTTTTTTGGGATATTTTCAAACGTTTTCCAGTAAAAAGTCTCTTTGGTCGCATTATTCTATGTTCAAGTCCTGTTTGATAATACACAATAACGTTGACATTTCAAAATTTACAAAACTTGTGGCCTTTTAAAGAAGGAAACGTACAATTTAAAACGAAAAAATCCAAAGTTTTAAACGATAACGAAATTGATTGATTGATTGAAGTTCATTGTTGAGGCCCCAGACAATTCATTTCTATTAATGAAGGTGTGTAATAAGCAACATATTTCATAAATACATATAAACTAAGTATCTAATTCATTTTATAGGTAGTAGTAATAATGGGTATTTCCGGTGCATGCCGTCGTGAAGAGTTGTGCAAAATGTCAATTAATGATATCGAGTTCAAATCTGAAGTTATTCTCGTCAATGTACCAGAAACAAAAACAAATGTTTCTCGACGTTTTGCAGTAACTAAACCCGAATGGATAAACTTGCTGCTAAAATATAGAAATGTAAGACCAGAGGCAAACAATCGTTTTTTTTGCACTTACAGAAACGGCAAATGTATCAATTCACCAGTAGTGCTTAATACAATTGGTAGAATTCCTAGCCAAGTAGCCGAATTCCTTCAGTTAGAGAATCCAAAAGACTACACTGGCCACTGTTTTCGAAGAAGTGCAGCAACTCTGTTGGCTGATAAAGGTGGAGATCTGCTAACACTTAAAAAATTTGGAGGATGGAAATCTTCAAGCGTGGCTGAAAGTAACGTTGATGACTCCATTCAAAATAAAATTAGTATTGCCGATCGTTTAATGGACCCAGCACCGGGACCATCTCATATAATTCATACTGTAAATGTGGCACGGTCGTTATCTGATTCTCACCCTCCAGGAACTTCTGGAATAACAATTTCAAATTGCACCAACTGTACGTTGGTGCAATATATATAATAGCAACTTTGCCGACAGGTATGTAAAGCAGTTACATAGTCGACTCTTCAATAATTATAGCCAACCTAGCAGTTGGCAAGTATAAAAATTTCGAATCGCCTGCAGTAAAGTACGCAAGAGGTTGTACAATAGCAAACAAACACTGAGAATCACCCGACAGCTGTTTCGTCCTTTTGGGACTCATCGGGAGTGAGAGAACTCGAGTGTAAGTTCACTATTGTACAAACGCGCGCTGTCGACTATATGCCCTACTGGAGGGATCACAATATTTAAATGATAAGCTTTTCGACATCTAGTGTCGACTCGTGAAAGCGTTCACGTACGAAAATGTTAGCAACTTTGCCGACAGGTATGTAAAGCAGTTATATATATATATATATATATATATATAACAGTAACACTGTTTAAGTTGTTTGTTTAAGATACTGTATACATTAATTTAATTCTAAATGTCACTTACTTCATTTAAAGTCAAATAAAATATATTTAATCTGTTTTGAAACGGAACAGACAGTCTCCTTCTCTGGCTCGATTTTGTTATTGAGGTTATATTTGCTCTGCGACTATTGAATATGGTCTACACAAAATCCACACAATTATGTCGAAACCACTTTACAGGTGCACCGATAACAATTTCCAAACGTCAAATTATCATATATTATTATTATTCATAATAAGGGAATACTACATTTGACATTTACGTTAAGTTGGTTGCAAAATTGTGCGATCGTACAATAAAACGAAATTTGTTGTTGATGTTATCCTTTTAGTTACTTAATAAGAAACATATACAACAATACGCTATGTTAGCTAATACAATAAACTAATGAATTATAGACATCTTATTATGAAATAATCGCGGTAATATGAAACTTTTCTACTTTGAAAGGGTTGGCACCACTGTGTGTTTCCCGGTCGACTAAACCGGGAAACACGCGTTCCTGGTTGACTACACAGTGCGTCAGACGTTGTTTTCGAGGTAGTGAGTTCAAAAAATAATTTATAAGCTGTTATTTATATTAGCTGTTTTCTGTTTTCATAAGTTGCAAAATATTAATTCTGATTTCGTGATTTGTGTTTTTAAACGCTATACCTGTTTTATAGTTTTTTAAAGACTACTAACAATCGTATTCTGACCGTTGTGCACATTAGTTTTCACAGCCTCCTAAGATTAATTGTACCAATCGAGAGCATCTCTTTAGATTTTGAATAGTAAATAACTAATTTATTAGTAACTTTAGCGCTATACTTCTGTTATAGTTTTTTAAAGAGAATTTATCAAAGAATCACTTTAACATAAAAATTACTACATGATTCATTTAAGAAAATAAAGTTGAAATCATTTCCGCTTAAACCGGAAGTCGACCATTTGGTAAGGAAAGGTTTGGAAAATATTCATCTTGTATACTTGTAAAACTTTTCTTAATAAACTTTTTGTATATCTTTGATAATAAAAAGTAAATGAAGTGGCCCTGAATTTACGAGCAACCTGTATAGATATGACAGACTAAGCAAAAAAGGTGGTGGTGTGTTAGCAGCTTTAAAATCAAATATAATGGCGCTAAACTTAAATTTAGTGTCACCGTGTTCGATTGTAGATCTTTTAGGGGTTAAAATTATTTCTGATAATCAACAAATTACGTAGATTGTTATATACGTACATACCTCCTGGAACAACACTTGACGTATATTCAATTTTATTTGAGTATCTAGAATCAATTTTGGATATTTCTTCTTCGATATTAGTGTGTCGAGATTTTAATATTCCTGAATTAAATGAATGTATGCAAGGTTTTAACTTAACAAATTTGTTTAATGTGTATTCGTAGTTTCTCTCGTTGAATGATTTAATTCAGCACTATAAGATATTGAATATTAACATAATAATTCTGGATCTCATCTTACCTACTGCTAATTTGGATTAGCACGACCAGTTGATGACGATTATAGAAACTATTCTCGGAAAAATATTTTCGCCAGTGATGGAACGAGTTCTTTGAGAAATATTTGTCGTGGTTTGCAAAAAGCGTCTTTGATTCTTTAAATAAGACATTAGTTTATACAGTTGTTATATTTGTTGCTTCAACTAGATGTCAGGTTTTGTATCAGAAATTGTTGGATGAAAATTCCATAGCTGACTCACTGTAGCAGATTTTCGGTTCATCATATATAATATAAGTTTGTTAAGATACTTTCTAATTTTGTTAATTTGCTAAGACTTGTTGCTTTGTAACTTTTGTTTTATCTTTTATTAATTGTCTCTATTGTATTAAATAAATTGAATGTACGTATTTTGTTGTGAAAACTATTTATTTAACTTCGATTCACCCGATATATGCTTTCCACAGTTTTTATATTCTATGGAGTGTAAGGTACTCAATTTTAATTTTTGCGGAAACCATACGTTAACGCCGACCCAAAATCGACACTTTATTTGCTCTTAATTATCTTCATTGGGAGGCCCAAAAGTAATTTTGGTAAGCAATTGTGTTTGTTTAAGTAATAGTGTTTACTTGGATATAGGGTCATTCACAGTTATTTTTCTTTTTTTATCTTCCTACTTATTTTTCATATCTAAACTGCCTTTCTTGTTCGCCATGTGCACAGCTGTTTGCTGGCTGCCGTATAACGCATTAATCCACGCATCTCTCATGCAAGTTTTTGAGGATACAAAAAAAATAATTAATAAAGGAACCGTTTCTAAAAATCTATATTTTTGTGGAGTCTAAGTCGATGATGTGCAGTTTTGTGTATGGACAGCGCCGATTACCATCTTGGTATCTTTTCATTGAACTATTCAATTATGTTTATATTTGCTTTTTAAAATTTAATACTTTACCGTAACGATTTAAATTGCTTAACATTTTTAAAAATAATTTTTGATGTAATTGAGGAGTTTCAGACATTTCGCGAATTGATAGAGAAACACTGTGGTCGGGACCCTCTGCCCGATTTTTTAAGACAAATTCAATGGTTTAAACAGCACTTCGATATCTCGACTCCTTTGGGAGATACAGAATGTTTTGCGTTTTATGCCGTTTTCTTTAAAGCTTCATAACTTTTTTGTTTGTGAATATTTTTTATTTTAACCACATTTTTTTATATGCAATTCAATGGCGTACTAGAATTTATTCTAGCTTAATTCGTTTTTGACTTACAGACGAAACATGCATTTTTTAAAATGGAAACCTTAATTGGCTATGACACCATTGATTAGAGATTTTTTTTAGCTTTCTGAAAATATATGGATAGATTTATCTCGGCAAATAAGGAAATTATAAACGATTCTTTAAAAAACATCTCTTGATCAAAGTCACCTATGAATCTTCGTTTACTGCGCGCATTTTTTGCTAGTTTTTATTTTAGTAATTAATTATTATTTTAAGCAAAGCTTTGAAACATTAAATCTAATCACATCTATGTAAGTATCGGTCCCGACCACGGTTTTTCCCTATCAATTCGCGAAATACCTGAAACCCTACAATTACATCAAAAATAGGACACCTTGTACACTCAATAAAGAAAAAATGAAACATTAGAATTTGTTTAAGAAATTGTTTAGTAAGAAGAGTGACATTATTATAATGTCATCTACGACGATAATTTAAATAAAATAATTCCAAAATTTGTAACTAAATTTCTAAACTGTCTCATTTTTTTTCTTTATTGAGTGTACCTATCTGTAAGAAGTTGGATCCAAATTCAAATCAATTAACTCCTCAAATATTTTGTTATTTTCATATTGATTCACGTATTTACTGTTTACAATTTATTTACGATTCACTTATATGAACCCTTTTACTTCATTTTTATTATGTAATAAATTTTGTTCTATATTAAATTTGTGCGTGTTTCCGAAATATTATATCTATCGTTTGGCATTTTTTCATTCTGATCAAGAAATTAAAATGTAACAACGTCAATTCTGAGATGAGTGCCGACCAAATCTAAGGTTTGTTTTATATTTCATACCGGTAGGTCTCATTATATAAAAAAATGTCCTATCTCAGAAGTGGACGACCCGAACGTTACAGGTTGTCTGTTCGCGTTGTTTCTCGGGATGTCAAGGTCCAATAATTTTTTCAGCGCTTCTGTAAGATCTTCTAACCGCGTTAATTTATTCCACACTTTTGACAAGTAACAATAATTTTAAAGGCAAATATTAAAACATTTATTTTAAGCAAATTCAAGGTATTAGTTCAAAATCACTTTGAACAAAATTAAGTTATTTACTTTAACGTTAATTTTCTGTTTGAAATTGACCAACGTCGGTACAGTAGTAAGTTAGAAACTGTCTATAAATAACTTCAAATTAGGTTTCGTACCTGCACTTTATTAGAAACGTTTTCAATAGAACGTTTGCTGTCTTTTAGATTTACTTCTGCACCGAGTTTCGAAATTTATCGTTGAAAATTGCGATACTTCTTTTTATTTATAAACCCTAAAGTACATTAACGTACGGTTATATTAAACGACCTTCTTCCTAATTGAATATTTAAACTAAAATGAAAATATTCTGAAATGTTATGGTCCGAAGTCGACGTTTAAAGTTGTTTATATCTAACACTTACATAAAATGAAATTTGTCTAGACACATAAAGGTTCATAAATGATTTTAAGTATGTAAAGAACATACAAATTCATCCAATTTTAATTCACTGTTATGAGAAACAGTATTTTATTCGAGTTAATCTTAAAGGAGCACGTTTGTGCAAGGATTAATGTTAAAATGCTTACTGACGTAGTTTGAATACCAATTTAGTTGCATATAACCGTTGGAGTTTCAATATTTACTTTCTCATACTAGTTCTTAGTAATAAAGAAGCTGTTTGCACACAAATTATAGTATTAAGTGCGCATACCGATTTTATTCTGAATTAAACCAGACTAAAAGCATTTATTTTATTAATACATCTGAGTAACATTAAGAATATACAATTGGCGTGTTATTATCGTTTGATTGCAAAGTTTCATGTGTACCATACATTTATAAAGTACGTAGCACATTTTCTGCTATTAAAATAATTTAGTTAGTAATTACAAATTAAAATAGATGCAATATAATTATGCCGCGCCTGTCCAAGGATTAAGTCATAAATATTTAGAGCGCTTAATTATGTTAATATTTCGTACTATGATTTTAAAAAATTATGGCATTTGTTTATTTCTTAAATACGTAACTAAGTGTATCTGAAAATTTTGGCTAACATAAGAAAAATGTGTTTCTTAATCTAAATGAAGTGCTCTGGTAATAACGGATATACCTCCTTTTGGATCAGTAATCCATTTTCTTGGGTTGCTTAGATAGTCCGTTATTCTATTGACATTTGCTATTTGATCCTTTTTCGATTGCAAATACCTTCAGTTCGTAAGAAAAGGATTATATGCATTTTCATTATCTGCATATTTTTAAAATTGTTATCATATTTTCCAGAAGTCAAATCATCCAGCTTATATAATACAACTTAAACGTATATGATTTTCACATTCTGCCACAAAATAAAACGCATTATAAAGTAAAAATAACTTTAACTTTTTTTCAGAAGATTAAAAGATTTCTTAACAAACGGAAAACACCAATAACCTACACTACACTGTTTTCCCGTTTGTTAAATAGACGCTGGAGTTTAGTGTTCCATTCCTTGTTTCAATTTCTAAATAATGAAATAATTTTACTAGTCTTGCAATTCCCCGTGTTGTAACTATCTCTATCAGACATCAAAGTATTGCATTTAGCGTACAGAATACAATTAAGTATATAGATACTTGGCAAAGTTAAAATTGGAAATTTTATAAATAAGTATTTACAGTCTTCTCTGTAACTAACATTTCCTAATATACTGATTGTATGTCGTTGTAGAGCAAATACTCGACTTATATCTGAACAATTTCTCCATATAATGTTACAATAAAACAAATGTCTTTGAATCGTAGCTGGGGACACAAGCTTTAATATTCGACTAGACACACTATCAGCATTTGAATGCTTAAAGCTAAAGATCTGAAAATACATGTTGTATTCGGTGTTGAGTTGTTCTACTGCTGCTTTGCACGAGAGGATGGAACATATATGCGTTTTACGTATGAACCATCGTTGGCAGAGATTATACCATTTATCTGCAGTAGTAATTGACAAAGTGACCGAAGACCGAATAATCGCCCCGAGTATGATCCACCAAGTTAGCATGGCCGTACGTCTAGTATTTAGACGAAGACTTTTTCTTTCGTAGAAATTTGTTTAGAGTTACCTCTAACAATGTGTATAACGAAAATAACGATTCGTTAAAGACATTCCCAGAAATTTAACCAATATTAGACAAAACCAGCTAAAACGGAAAGAGTATTACGACGGATGCGGAAAATAAATATAAATAATTACATATATTCTGCATCAGAGCAGCGTAAGAACGATGTCGTACAGCAATCACCCGAGAATGAAATTGAGTACGAATATATTTTTGCTAAAGAATATTATAGTCTACATATTTTCTATCTTGACTCAACGTCAATTCAACACCAAAACTAACACTAAGCTGCACCAACTGGTATGATTGACATTTAATTATTAGTCATAGTATTTGTTTTTTGAAACTACTTTAATATTGTAATAACCAATATCGCTGACATAAATGCGAATGTATGATGTCATAAATAGACATTATATGGATATACTATAGAATAATGTTTTCTATGGACGGAATGGAGAATTTTTGTACAAGTAAGCAATTTGCAGACAAAACCGTAGGCGAATATAGACGACTATTTTCTACTTTTTTTGCATCAGAGTTGCTTAAGTTAACAATTTCTTGATATGCAAAGATTGGACTATAATAGTAATTTCATGTAAATATCTAAAGATTCAAAACGCAGAAGCTATTTTAAATTAATTAATTAATAAATAAATATTTTAAATAAAACTGATAATAACGTTAACGTAACAATAAATTTATTATAATTTACTATTTTTTAATACTTTTATCAAATCTCGGTATATTATTTAAAATACTTGGCGATTAATTTATCTTTAACTAAAATAACAATTTTGATTTCTGTTTTCATGTTACTCTAAATTTTTTATTTTACCAGCCATTGTGTCTGTGTTATTAAGGATTCATTATGTGACATTATTATAATTGTATTTGTGTTTCGACAAATTTGTAGTAAATTATTTTTATCTAAAACTGTTCGTCGAATTTTGTTTTTGTTTAGGCACTCAAACCCCCTCCCCCACCGCATATAAAAAACTTAAATCAATTACAACAAGATATATTTTGAACAAGTTGAATAAACATATTTCAAACCACCTTGAAATTATTTATATTAATTTATATTAGCTAAAGTCAAATATTAATTAATTAATGGTAATAATAAATTAAAATTAATTAATTAATTTTATTTTATTACCGTTTGTCAAATTTTTTGAAGATGGCTAACTTAGTTATTTATATTCGAAACAAGTCAACTTATAAATAAAAAACAGTGTTCACAATCTAAGTAATTAATAACACTAAAAATATTATCAATATATAAAACAATGGAACCCATACTTTTTCTAAAATCGAAACTAGTATATAAACTAACAAAATACGAGTATACACCTTGTCCAAGGAGGACCACTATTGATATCTTGGAAACGGTAAGAGATACAGATTTGGTTAAATAAGAGAAAAATTGAGCAATGGTAGCCGTTTAATTTTGGTTAAATTAATATTTAAGAAATAATTCATCAAAATTTGTTTAATCATTAAATAAATAATTTTACCTGAGGATTAGATATAAATAATTTTAAGTGTATCTAAAACTACTACTGGAAAAAGAGTGTCTATTATAAGTAAGAAATTATTTCTTATGATTATTAATGTAACGAAGATATTTTTTTAAACGTATATAAAATTTTTTAATAGTTTTGCCAACATAAAATTTACCACAAGAAAATTCTAACTTATACAGGCTGTTCATTAAGTGTGGTACGGGACCATATCTCGAAAACTATTGGGTGTAGAAATTCAGGAAAAAAAATTTTATTACTAAAACGGCTATTAGAAATTCCTGGAAATTATTTTCAAGTTCCGAATTTCGCCGCAAAATGTCAGTGTTTTTAAATACCGTATCCATCGACAATCTACAGTTTCAAATAAAATTGCTAGAGGGTGCAGTTTGCAATTATAACAGTTGTTTCAGTTTTGCTACAAAAATTCAAATCATACAGTACAATTTTGATGTCATAATCGGAAAGTAGATTAAATTTGCTAAAGAAAACGCGAAAACTGCAGTTCGACATCTTTGCCCGTTTCCCAGTTATTGTCAAAAGATTACATTTTTCACACTTTAATTTGAAAAAAATGGTTATTTTCCTAGTTTTGTAGCTTTGTAGCTAGGATTAGTAACAATGTTGATATTATGTTATATTTTATGCCTCCCTTCACACTTTATCTAGGCTTAGGACTAGTCAAAATTATGTAAAAGATGGCATTTTGATCGTGTTTAAAGGCCAACGGATAACAAAACAACAATAACAACATTGAGTATTAAAGTTTTTAAGGGATTAATGGAAAGGCTTTTATAAATGTTCAAAATGACCTCCATTTTGCAAAATACAATTATCAATATTTGTCAATTTCAGCTCGTGAAATCGAATTTATAGGGTTTTCAATTCGCCTAATCACGTCGTCCCGTGTGGTTGGTCGCGTTTTATAAACAATGCCTTTTATTCGGCTCCACAAATAAAATTAAAAATTAACATTTAAAAATTACAGACCCTTTGTGAAAATTGTGCAGGGCATCCGTCATGTTGACACCACATGGACAACCTTAAGTCAAAGGGAACATCTTCCAAAAGGATAGGCTAGTCATTTTCTAAAAAGTTCAAATGTGATTCACGATTAAGATGATCGTCAAAATAAACGGTCTGTACCTTAAAATACCACACCAAACGTTTACACTCCACCTGTTTTGGTGATCCACTTCGCGCATCAAATGGGAATTGGTTTGCGACCAATAATGCATGTTGTGCAAATTTACCTTACCACAACTAGAAGAAGTGGCTTCATCAGTTCATAAAACGAAGAACAGGAATTGAGGATTTTCGTTGCACATCTCTCTTAACCAATAGCAATAGTCGAACCGCCTGTCATAGTCAGCTTCTGACAGAGCCTGGTGCAAAACCATACAGTAGGGATGTAGTTTAAAGTCTTTTAAAATTCAAAACACTAAAGCGTGACTTATTCCTACTTCTAAGGACACTTCCCTTGTGCTTAAACTTGGATTCGCTTCCACGCATGCAAGAAAGTTAATCACGTTATCTTCATTACTTGACGGACGTCTTCTAAAACGGAAAATGCTGGAATGGGGCATTTCGAAACAAAAATAGAGGTTCCTTATGATTAGCACAAATTTCAAAAAACATACATAATTCAAAAAGAATCAAATACGAAGTTTTTTGAGCATCAAAATTAAAACTGTTGACAGTTAGATACTTATTCCAATTTGTTAATATCCATGGAAACCTACAAATTTTGTTTCATGACTACTTATTTTAATTTACTTTTTAAAACAGCATCAGCTTCTATGTCTTATTAGAAGTTATTTGTGTTAATTTTAATGTATTTTTGTGCCACTGAAATAAGTGACAAACCTACACAACCATAAAATTAAACCAAAAATTCCCTTGAACTAGGAAAATAACTATTTTATTAAATGATTGCATAGACTATAAAACAATGTGTTCTATGGACGGGATAGAGAATTTCTGCTGAAGCAATAAGTTTGTAGACCGAACCGTATGACCGTAGACAACTATTTACTATTTTTTTGCATCAGAGTTGATTGGGTTAACAACTTCTTGAATTAAAATGATTGCAGTACAATAGTAATTTCATATAAATGTCAAATATAGAAGGTAGTTTAAATAAATTAATAATTATTTTAAATAAAATCAATGTTAACCTTCACGTAACATTAAATTTATTATAATTAACTATGTTTTCGGTGATCTTATCAAATCTCGGTATATTGTTTAAAATAATTCGCGATTAATTTATCTTTAAGTAAAATAACGACTTCCTAACATTACAAAACCACAATAAAACCGTATCAAGCGATAAATTTGTTTGGTTTGCTAATTGTCTTACAGATTTCTTATGACTTTCTTCCATTCTTTCACAAATATCTTCAACAACTCTCTCCAGTCAAAACAATAGGGCGACCTGTAAATTTTCCCTTTAAGACACTGTATTAGAAAATCTTTCGATTATACGACGAATGGATGTAGATATCGCGATGTCGTTTTCACTAAAGCCAATTTTATATTTATAACGGCTAAGACCGTGCCAAGAAAATAATACATTTCTATTTAACAACTATGTCGACAGATATGTAAAAACAGTTACATAAGTCGATCCTTCGATAATTATAGCCAACTAAATGTTAAAAAAATAAAAATCTCGAATCGCCTGCAAGAGATTGTACAATATCAAACAAACACCGAGAATCACTTCAAGACTCCTGAAGAGTCCCAAAGAACGAAACAGCTGTCGAGTGACTCTCACTTACATATGTAACTACTTTTACATATATGTCGACATAGTTGCTTAATACGTATGCATTTACCGTACGTGATCGTTAACACGAGTCGACACTAGGTGTCGCATAACATATTATTTCTATTTAACTTTTTTCCAAAAATCACAAAAATAAGAAATCGCTTCAGATAATGTTATTTAGCTTATTTGTTTTACACTAAATATTTCAATCAAAAAAATCTCTTAATCGACCTTAAAATGCATGTTTAAACAAGACCAAAAATATTAAAGAGAGTGAATCCTTATTATTTATATGGATTTTTCCTGAAATCTCTAAAATTTACCATTTCCGTGTTATAGCCGCTCCGTACCATTTTCTGCACACCCTGTATATCTATTAAATTAGAAATCATTTAAAGTGAAAAACTTTTTTTTTGTTGTAATGTTTAACTTATGTTTATGTTTTCTAATGGTTTGTGCCAATTGATTCATGAAAACCATTGTATGATGCGATCTGCTTAATATTTCTCAGTTCTTTATCAAAGTGTTGTTTTGACAATGGGAAATGTAATAATCTGTGAGTTAAAAAGTTGAAAGATCATTTGTTATAAACCTCATAGTGTTAGTGTCTTTACGATAATTATCTATATCTAGTTTGTTGGTATTTCTTGTCACTAAAGTGTCTAAGGAATGTAACTTAAGGTTTGCTTC
Source organism: Abscondita cerata (assembly GCA_030710515.1). Lineage (NCBI taxonomy): Eukaryota > Metazoa > Arthropoda > Insecta > Coleoptera > Lampyridae > Abscondita > Abscondita cerata. The sequence continues at coordinate 175,479 of JALBCR010001638.1, read as the reverse complement.
TGTTTCATAGGTAAACTTGATTGTCTCAAATTTTGAATTTAAAATTTCTACAAATATCTGAGAGCTGTAAACTTTAGTGTCGATGACTGCGAAAACATCATCTACATATCTACACCAAATTCTAGGAAAATATTCTAAATTATTTTTTAAATCAGTTTCAAATTTACCCATGAACAGGTTAGCCATAAACGGAGATAAGCTGTTACCCATTGTTGTACCATAATTTTGTTGATAAATATTATTGTTAATTTGAAAGTAGGTTTGACTCATACATAATCTTGCTAATTTAATAAAATTATCTACTTCTGAATTGTCTAAATGGTTTTGGTGTAACATATCTTTTAAATAATCTAAAGTGATATCTATCGGAACGCTTGGAAACAATGAACAGACATCGAATGAAACTAAAACTTCGTTCTCAGTCAGCTCAATGTTTTTAATTTTTCAATAAAGTCGTATGAATTTTGAACACTGAAATTTGATTGTTGATATTCAAAACTGTTGAATTTATTTGACAACCATTTAGATATCAGATAAGTAGGAGCATTAATACCTGAAACAATGGGACGCATTGCTTTTCCGGGTTTATGTATCTTAGGTAAACAATACATTTTTTTTTTTTTTTTTTTTTTTTTTTTTTTTTTTTTTTTTTTTTTATTTTTTTTTTTTTTTTTATATTGTTTAATTAAATTTTTTTTAATCTTTTATTTTTTTTTTTTTTATTATTATTAAAATTTTATTTTATTTTTTCAATTTTTTATAAAAATTTTAATACTTTTATACATTCTAGGAAGAACCGGGTTCGATACCGTTAATCTAAACCTAAGTTGTTTTGGTTTAATATTGGTTTTGGTATAATATTTCCACATTCTAATAAGACTCTACGGGTATCAGCAATCATTTTGGGAAGAGGTTTAGATATTAATGAATAGGGGCCTTCTTCATTAAGCATCACCTGAACTGACTCAAAATAATCCATTTTGTCCAAAATAACTACTTTATTGCCTTTATCTGCTTTGAGATAACAACAATTTTCTCTTTAAGATTTTTAACAATGTTTGTTTCTCTCGCGTTAAATTTAAATTTTTCAAATATAAAAAATGTTTACTTTTTTAATTAGATTCCTTTAACTTAATATTTTATTAGTTATTGTTTACATCACTAGGTGCCATTATCTTCGCTTTAACCTTTAGTTGTAGTAATTAATTTCATTTCGTTTCATTAGGGGTCATATTGACTTAGAGTCAAAATGTATTTTTCAATATGTAATTACAATTTTAAAATGTTTTTTGATGGTTTTTGGTGACTCACAGCTAGTTTGTCTTTATTTTATTAATTGTTAATGTTTTAAATTATAACCAACATGTTTACAACTTAGTTTTAGTTTTTATATACTTGTGAATGATGGCACGTGTCATTGAAACCGGTAATAATTAAAATACAACATATTCAAAGATTTTGGTGTACCAATTAAACCCACTTAATAAATAATCATCATCTACAAAATAGCAAGTTAAAAATATTTTAGATTTATGAACTGTATATTTTTAAATTGCTGATAATACACACTTAGATTAATTTATTAATTTTATCAATTTTGAAATTATGTGTTTGTAAAATTAACACGTTTTAACACCACTGAAACATGAGTTGTTTTTAAAAATTAATTAATTTACTTTAAAATATTACTCGTTTACAATTGTAATTTTAGAGTTTCATTTTTTAATATACTTTATTTAAACCTTATTTTAAAAAAATTGTAAAATATCTGCGATTTTTTAAAAATCGTCATGAAAATTAATAGGTACAGGAGTAATGTAGATAATATGTAGTAGATAGTAGCCAAAGGCAAGGCCTGGATCAACATTAACAAGACGAAACTAATGGTCATTAGCAAAAAGAACATCCCCAGATGTCGTCTTAGGATAAACAACAAACCTGTTAAGTCAAATGTGTATCTTGCGACATCTTGTGTAAACATTGACACGTATGAATAGTATAAACTAAGAAAAATGCCAACAGTTAACTGTAACGGCATGTGTGTGTTAAAGTGCAAAGCGCTATCTAAGCGATAGCTGTTGATCAAGTACATAAATATACATACCTTGGTATGATTATTAACGACTAATAGGATCAGTCGCAAGATATAAAGATCCGCATAGAAAAGCCAGAGCTATGTTAAAAGCCACGATTTGACGATGAACTCAAAAATGAGATTCTTGAGATGCTACCTGTTCCATGTTCTTCTCTGTGGGGCAGAGTCATGGACACAGACAAACACAACTGAAAAAATAAATGAAATATTGAATACTATAAAATAAGAAAACTCCAATATCTCGGGCCCATTATGAGAAACGAAAGCAGGTTCCAACTACAGCAAGTTATAATTCAAGAAAAAGTACAAAGTAAGAGAAGAATGATATCATGGCTTAAGAATCTAGGGACATGGTTTTCTATGACCACAACACATCTATTTAAGGCAGCAGTCAATACAGTCAGCATAGCCAACATGGTTGTCAACATCCGAAACCGATAGGAACTATAAGAAGAAGAAGAAGAATTTCGCTTCTATAGTTAGCGCGAAGTCTATTTCTAGTATTTTTTAAATGGCCCGTTTTAATAGATTAATATAGATTATTAACAAAGATAAGGTATCTTTCATTTTTCACACAAATCCACAAATTTTTGAAAAAATATCAAACTTTGTATTAAAATTAAGATAGTGCAAGTCAAGAAAACTCCAACTGTATTCATTATTTACACAAGAAAATGTGAGTAACCCTTTCGCAGTAATCGGTCTAAATGTATTTTTTTAAAGTAGTTACTTTAGTTTCATAAAAGTTGTCACTTACAGAAATCAATTGCCTAAGTTGGTCAGATATACCTGCATTACATATTGAGGTCGGTATTAAATTCGTTTTGTTGTCTCGTGGGATGATAAATAGTTTCTTTGTATCCATATAGTAACATTAAATCACAAAATTTTGCTGTAGATATATTATTCGTGTTGAACTTTAAGTTGAAATCATGACATGTTTGTTATTCAATAATGAGGTAGTAATAAGCACAGTGTTAATTAAAAATATATCAAAATGGCCATTGGGGGATCGGTAAATAGTCACTATAAGTATATTATACAAAATTTGAAATGATTCACAGTGTAATTCGTTAGAAACTTTTTATTGTATCCATCATTTCGCACAAGAAATAGAACTCTTCCATGGAAGTGCAACTGTCTTGCAAAATAAGATCCTCATCTATATTGATTGTGTTTTAGACCACTTTTCAGTTCATTTATTTAGAGAATGCTCGCTGATACCTATAATGAGATATTAAGTATGCCTCAAGTTCATTTATTTTATTACGAATACGCTGTATATTTAGATGGAATACAGAAAGTTGATTTGTGGGATTTTTCATTTAAACAGCAATTGTTGGATTCGGTCAGTTTGGTAGCGAAGTGATTGTTATTGGTAACAATTTTTTTCAGTTTGTGTCCTTAAAATTCTATTGTATCATGGACATTTGACATCAAATGCCGAGTGATTATCTATTAGTAGAGTTCTCGCGCGCCCGAAAGTGCTTAATAAATTGATTCCGTAGACATTTAAAGACTAAAAGCTAAAACCTGGCCAAAACGATAGCTTCTATAAAAGTAAACGTTTAAAAAAAGTTGTTCAAAAATTTTCTTGTACAAAAGGGCGCTATTCAAAATTTTTGAGTTATGTAGTGCATTAAATAGTTGAAACTGAAATATTTTTTGGTAAAATTTAATGATGTTTTCTGTAGCCACTTGGTTGTAAAAATAAACTATTTTCATGAAAGAATTGCTTCTATGAGAAATGCAAATTTTAAACGCCTCCATCTTTGATTGACGCCTGCGAGAATTTAATTAATTTGCCGTGTTTTTATGTTTCTCACTCCATTACTCGTAAGCTAAGGACCAAATAAAAAAAAGTATTTTTTACAAATTAAAGGGCGAGGTTTTTTGATTTTATCCCCCTTAATGAAAATATCATAAAAACTCTCTAAAAATTTCTTGCCATGCTGCCATCGAGGTGAATTTTGGGTTATCAAAGGTCGGCCTAAGACTGTCAATCGATACCGCTTTACTACTTTCAAACTCAGTATGTCTGATCAGAATTATTTTTCACAACATGGTTGTTCTGGGCTCTTACTATGTATCAAGAAAAAGGCCAAATTCGTTGACCGAAGCGTTGGTCGAAACAAATAAAAATTAAACCAATTATTTTTACCAAAGTGCGTTATAATTCTTCTTTTTGGTTGGTAAGCTAATTTTTTTCAAAAATTGTGATTGGTGAAAGAGAAGCTGCTTTATATTTATATTGAAAACTCCTGAAAAACTAGCAGCAGACGGGACGACTCTTGCTGGGATCCAATTCGACGCTCACAAATGGTAAATGAGCATGGTCACGGATTATACCACTTGACAACAAGCTTGGGTACAAGTAATCTACGTTAATAAAAAAAAGGTAAATTACGAAAATTATTACTAACACTAGTACCACTCACGGATTTTTTAATTAAAAATTTACGTCGTATGCATAATTCCAGAAACATTACCGTCACAAAACAGTGGTTTTTTTTCCTCATCGTACCCTTTGGTGATGGCCAAAACTATAATAACAACGATTCAGGATAAGAGAACCATCACATTATTAGCACCTGAGTCTAGGTGTCTGCCAAAGATGATCTAACTAGAGCGTTAGTATTAGTTCTAACATTTGTATATAATAGTTGTAACAATGTATTCCATAACTTTCCCCCCCGCTTTTGAAGAGAAATTATCAAAATCAAAATTAGTCAAAACTGAAATTAAAACATAACCGACTTATCCTATCTCATAATAAACTGTTATCCCAACAACACTAGTGGAAGAGGTCAATGAAGGAATTTCCTACTAGGGCATATAATTGAGTTCTTTATAGGACGGTGCCATCTTTACACAACACCGTCTACCTGAGGGTAGAATGCAGTTGCCTAAATCCAATTTTTCAAGTTTCTCATCAAAAGTGATATCTGCTGATGCATAAGGTTTTGAAGAACCAATTAAATGTATATCTGGAATAATGTTTTAATTAGAAGGACCTACTATTATTTTAATCCAATTTGCTTCAGAAATAATAATATTAGACAATTACAACCACCCCGCATTAAAAGGATATTATTTACATCAGTTACACCATGTATGTGACAATCGTTGTTGTGGTGTTGGAAACAAATCAAGCCATCCCACTGTGGTTTTTTGATCATAAACTCACGTGCGTTAACGAGGTACAGGACAAATTCATTGTTTTTATTCTTTAAACCTTAATCCACATAATTAGGTTTTTCTAAAAGGCTTAAACTAGTTACAATGAGAAAGTAGTGTTTACTGAAATGGTGGAGTAATCAATTTTTAATAAATCTGACTGGTACAAAGGTGAGAGAATTATTGATTTTTAGTCCACTTACATAGCAAATTGATCTCAAAATTCTACATAAAAAGCGGACGCAGACAGGTCCCTTCAGGTTTTGGCAAAACTGCGATTTAGTAAAGATTGAATAATTATTTTTCGAATATGCTTTTAGTTGGTTTTAAGGAACAAAAACAAAAATACCTCTGTAAACAGTCACTGGTTTATATTTTTTACGATTAAGAAACTTGGACAAAGAGACATTGTGCCATAAACTTTAGTCAAGCTGGATTATCTCCTTCATCTTCGGGTTCTGAGTTTCTGTCTTCAATACAATTGCACGAAAAAGGCATGACGAATATTTGAAACGTTTGGCTCGCAAGCCATCACTGGGTATTATTAAAGTTACTATGTTGAAAAATGTAGACTTTTACGACGGATATATATATTTATACTATGATTTGCCGCGGTATGATGCAACTTCCTCATCGTCTTCCTCTTCTTCCAAACGTTTTGTTTCTTGCGGTAAACGTTTTTAGTTGCGGGGTTGTAGAACTCGTTTCAATCTCTGACTCAGGTTTTTTTCTGGATCTGCGCACTATTTATAGTCCTGGTGTGATTGCTCATCTGCGGATGGTTGGCTATTCATGGCTGACTGGTCTTCCATGTTGGGTAACAGTTTAGTTTTAGTATTTTTAAGAAGTTGATGCCAAACTCTATTAGTGCACCCTCTTCTATTCTATGGAAATTGGACAGATTATTGAAAAAATTCCTTTCCACGTTTACGCCAAGATAGTTGTTGATTTTTGTCAACAGCATTTTCTTTTTGTATACCATGGTTTTCTAGAAGAAGGACATGCTCGGCGACTGTAGATTTATTGTATTGATGCAAACGATAATTCTTTTTGTGTTCTTTTATATGAGTCCCTATGCTTGTTTTGAATACTAAACCACACAAGCATGGAATGCGGTAAACTCTAACCGATGATAATGATGGCCGAATATCCTACACTGAACGTAATTGATTGTGCCTTAGGTGTGAAGGTTTGAAAAATACGGTCTATAACGTTCTTTAATAATGGAGGGATGCGTTGCCAGACTTAATGCATGAATATTGATATTCTGTCTATTCGGATGTATGGTTTTTTTAATTTCATGTTTGCTGTAACGATTTGTGTATAACGCCACATTTAGATGCCTTTGTTCTTGTCGAAATCAGCTTGATGGACTAATGTTTTCAATACAGCTTTTTTTGTCTTGGATGCTGGTTCGATTTTTTATGCATATCTGTATGTGTTGATTCATTTTTATCGATTAGTACATATTTTTTGCATGGTGAATTGTATCCGTGGACGGTTGATGTTCAGGTCCGTAAGGAAAACCTGTAGGGTTGATTCTCCATGGCTCCATACTACGAAGGTATCATCTAGGTATCAAAACTAGTGGTTTTAAAGAAGAGCTCTTTTAGTAATTTCTTTAAAATGTTTTATATACGAATTAGCTATTACTGGGCTGCTCATTGCAACACCATTTGTTTGTTCGTAATACTTACATTCTAATATAGTAGCAAGCACGTGATGAAAAAGTGCAGTTATATCTTCCATAAATATATTTTTGATGCGTTTAATTGTTTCTTCCATAGGCACCATGGAAAACAGTGAAACAAACTCACTAATTGGTTCAGTTTTGATGTTTGTAATTTTGCACAAAAACTGAAGAAAAGTTTCAATAGACCACGACTTATAACCCGGAAAATAATAGTATAAAGTGACTATGATTGTATTTGATATAACTTTTTCGTCTACTACAATCTAATTAGAAACTCGAACTAGATCTATTGACAATAAATCTTTTTTACCATGTAGAGAGGTAAAAAAATCTTGCAGTCTGAATTGACAACCAATGATATTTTTAAATCTTGAGGGTTTGCCATAGACAACCTCTTGCATTAATGTTTCCTGTTTTGAATACTAACATTGGTATGATTTGATTAATTTGTTAAGTATTAAACAATTTAGTATACTGGGTGGTTCAGCTTTTTATTTTATTTTATATTGAGGAAAAAGTACTATAAACCATATACATTTGTAAAGTGCATATTAAACCACATTGGATGAGTTACATAAGTTAAAATTATAGTAAAGTATGCCAAAGTTACGATAGTCAACTTTTTTTTTCAAATGGCACTCTGTATATATTTTGATGGATTTTTGTATAGCATTGTTTTTATGACATATACAAAATTATAAAAATTCTATAAATTCGTCAAAGAAGGCGCCAAACAAGCATACCACATAATCTTAGCTTCCAGCCCTTGTTTGTCGCTGGAACTTCGTCTATCACGTAGACGCAAAATGAAAAAAAACATATCCTTTCGACGAAAAATTTAACTCAATTTAATTATGCAACACAAAGAGACGTATTTCAGATCGAAAATAACGACGAAGGTCACATAGTGTCTAGTAATTAAATTCGCCCGTATATATTTTATTATTAGGATGTGCTAGCCTTTTCTGTTCTTCTTAAAACTTAGTTAGATTCAGATATATTGCAGTTGTTTTTATGGCAAAAGTAATCGTAATAGATTCTATGCTATTTTCCTCAAAAAATTTACAAATATTTGTTTTATAGTATTTTTTCTTGCAATAAAAAATTAAAGGCAGTGAACATCAAACTGAATCACTCAGAGCCCTTGGATATATTCAAAGTAGAATTTCACCCTATATATAGTAAACGTCGAGAACTGCGAACATAACAAAAATAACTGATTATACTCAATAGTGAAAAATAAAAAGATTTAATTTTTGTTTGTATAAGGTTGTTGTATTTAATGCTTTGTGTACAAAACAAAACAATGTACAAAATAAAAACTCGACTAACACGATCACTGTAATAAATCACATTTTCAAATAAGTACTTAAACAAAGTTAAAGCTTCAAACTTGTTTGTAATGGTAATTACAAATGCACAACGTCTATGTTTTTAATTGGATAATAAACTTGTGTATTTTGATTCTCTTATATTCACACGATCTACTATATTAGCACAAAAAACTCATTATATTTTAAGATTAAAGTTTTCATGTGTTTGGTTATTTGTAACTTTTTTATTTAATTTTGCCACAATTACTAAGACTACTGAGTAAAATTGTTTATTTATGGGTTTCTTTGCTAACGAAATTTACATAACATACTATAAAGTTTGAACAAATAATACAAATGTAGAAAGTTCGTCCAACTCTTATTAATATTCATAGGATAAGCTCACCAAAGTTTTATCCAATAAAAAGATAGTTTAATATAGATACATATAATAGTTCGAGTTCAATTTTATCTTATATCGCATTACTCTAATGTTATAAATCTAGCGTAGAATACTAATAGAAGTTAAACATTTTTATCTTTGTTTTATTCTGCACGAGTTGCTTTGCTTTACAATATGTTTATTCTCCTTGTAAAATACTGTATCAAAAGTTAAAAATATGAAGTCGAATTTTGTTGACTAATGGGATTCTTGCGACACGCGTCGTAAATAAACATAAATGTTTATTTAAGTACAAACGAAGTTGTTCTAATTACACGTATCTATAATCTTCATAAATGATAGAAATATTTTGGAACGTTCAGATTTTATCAATTTTACATTCACGTAACCTCTGCATGTTTGTTTGCATATCTAAACCAGTTTAATTGTAATCGCTCAATTACAAATTAAAAAAGTGTTAATTAAAATATAAAAATAGGAAAACATTTTTTTTTGTGTATTTCTGGCATTGGATGTGTATCCTTGCCACAGATGTACTTTAAAATAATTGTTATATTTTAAATTTTTAAATTTGTGTTAGGTAAATAATTTATTATAGCATCTACAATTTCTTTTCGATTTAAACTAAGTAAGTGATATACATTACATGGAAGCGATACATTCAGTCTTGTTAAGTTCGATTAAAAAGCAGAAATTTCTTTTTTATTATTAAGGCAAGCAAACATTAAAGTCTGTCCAGAAACGAAGCGAAGTAATAAATCAACATTATTAACAGATTCCAATGGCGTACCGATGTATTGATACTTTTTCGAAAAATGTAGAAGATGTGTAACCTTTCATCTTTGATTAATTATTTTGACACATTTCATCTTATTAAATGTTCAAATTGACCTCCACCTACTTCCAAACTACTGACTTAAAACTAATTTTTGACCATGGGGTTTATTATAGTCTATTCTAAAAATTTACTTTTTTTTTAAGTTTACCACCCTGTAACTTTTTAACGAAGCTTTCCTGATAAAAACTTTATATGAAAACCCAATTTAAAATTTTTATCAAATAATACTTGGGTTGATTTTTGGCTACCACTAGTGAATCACCTTGTTTATCAGAAATTACTAATATGATTATCGATCACATTTTTAGAATTTTAACTAATTAATTACTAATAATTGAACTAGAAAGTGTGTACTGTATTTGGAATGACACTTTAATAGATTTTAATGGTTCTTAATGAAATAATTAGGGAGAAATAGGTAGTAATATAACGATAGCCTAACTAATGATTATGTTATATCATATCAGTATACATAAGGTGTACTTACGCGCAGTATGAGTTTCATTGGAATGGCATCGAGTCCTGAATTTATTCCAAGGAAACGCGTGAAGGGGTCTGCGCTTTCTGCCAACAAAAAACTATTGTGCTCAATGTGTACAATTATTTGAAATGCCATAATTCGTTAAAACAGTTCAAGAGACAGTTGATATGTGTTCACATATGACTGGCATTGAAAAACAACAATATTCAGACTGTTGCGTGAAGACAAAGTTTCTGTGCGTGAGCCTAGTTTATCTCATAGTAGAAAAAAACTGAAATACCTGAATATGTGAAAAGTACAATTAGAAGAATAGTGCATTCGTTTTATTTTAAAAAGAAATACCCACATTAAATAAAATTGTGTCAGTTGTGAAAGAGGAAGAGGGTATACCCAATTTAAGTAGAACAATGTTGTGGCAAGTTTTGCACGAATTGAATTTTTCATGGGAAAAAATGAATAGGAAATCAGCTCTCATTGATAAGAAAGAAATTGTATGTTGGAGAAGAAACCTACGAAATATCTCTAAATTACGTTCTGAAGGCAAGAAAATTTATTATTTAGACGAAACGTGGGTAAATGAAGGTTACACTGTGGGAAAAATGTGGCAAGCCAAAAATGTAACCAGTGGACGACAGGCTTTTTAGAAGGATTATCTACAGGTTTAAGACCTCCTTCAGAAAAAGGGCGACGCTTAATTATTATTCATATAGGAAGTGACGAAGGCTTTGTAAAGAGAGGTTTACTGCTATTTGAATCGAAAAATACCGGTGATTACCACGAGGACATGAATGGGGATGTTTTTGAGGAATATTTTGAACAAATGTTAGATTTAATACCAAAGGGTTCCATAATTGTTATGGACAATGCCAGCTACCATTCCAGACAAATTGAACGTTTACCTACAACTTTCTGGAATAAACACGTTATAATGGAATGGCTTTCCTCAAAAAATATTTGACAGATATTTGTGTGTATAATTTATCTAGCTCATAAAGTTTTCTTTTATGTTCCATATCAATTCATTTTTTATTCCTGCGGGGATTTATTCTGTAAGGTTTTAAAACAGACATTGAATCTGTTGCGATTACGGCATTCCGTAACATCGAGTTTTTGATCCAGCAAAGAGCTCGATCAATAGCATAAGCTTCAGCAGTGAATACCGAAGATAAATCCGTGATTCGAAATCTAGAATAAGCCTTAGAATCAAAATTAACAAACGCACATCCAGTACCACTACTATTCTTGCTATCGTCTGTAAAAATTATTAATTTTTTTCTATAATGACTCAATAAGGAATTTATAATATTTTGGTTATATAAAGAAATATTTGAAAAAGGTGGGAAAATAATGTTTGTATTGAACATATTAACATAATCAAAGTATTTTGGTCGAGATATTTTGTTTATAGATTGATCCACCTGTGCTGTTTCAATAAAAGCATCTACTAGAGGAGGACTGTTGTTGACTCTCCAATATTTGTTGCACAGATTTTCTGTGGTTAATACATAAAGTTTTTTATTTATATTAACTTTAAATGCTCTTACTTTAATAATATGTTTAATGGCCAATAATTGTCTACGTAATTTCATTGAGGGCTCTTCGGCTAGAATTGCAAGACATGGAGAAGATTTTAAACATCCAATACAAATTCTAATAGCTTTATACTGTATTCTATCTAACGTTAAAAGCTTTTAGTTGCAAGCTGAACCATACAACACACATTCGTAATCCAGTATGGAGCGTATACACGATCTATAGAAGCATAAGTTAGTTTTAGGGTCTGCGCCCCATTTTGCTTTTAGTCACACATTTAAGCATGTTTATACCTTTTTCGCATTTGGTCTTAACATACTAAATATGCTCTGACCATGAAAGTTTTTTATCTAGTATAAATCCTAGATATTTGTGGAATTCTACTAATGGTATTTTAAATGTTCCCAGTTGTAGATGTTTTGGTAATACATCTCTGTGTCCACTGAATATTAACAGTGCACATTTGGTAACGGTTGTAGTTTACAAATACATAAAAGCGGTACAACCTAGATAAAAATAACAATACTATTGAGCTCGAATTAACGCACTAAATTCCTGGAAGATCCCGAATTTGTAAGAGTTATCACAACAGTGTCCGGCTTCGTCGGTGAGTTAGGGGGTCCTTAAGGAAACTAAAAAGAAATAAACTGTTGCGTAACGTGGCGCCACCGCAGTAATAGAGAGAAATAAACCGACCAACAAGAGTACAACAGGTTTTACTAAAAGATCTAACACGTTAAGACGAACAACAATATCAGAGAGACACATAGGCAATTTAAATATACATAGCACATAACAACTGAAAAATACTAGGAGAATATGTGAGAAGTAAAAGAGACTGTCGCATAAAGTTTTACGGGCGTTAGCAACAACGATTTAATTAAAGCTCTTAATTAATGTATCAAATTCAGATAAGCTTTATAGTTACATCCCAAATTTAAAGATAGCGTACCAATTTAAGATTGGTTCCTACGAAAACTTGACGTCACTTACAGAACGGTGTCTTAATACTAACTTAAACTCTGAAGAAACACGATAAACAGGTCTCGTCAACCCAAAAGGCCTTTTGTTTTTAACGTCGCCCTCGTTATCTAAAGCGTCTAAGCTCTGATGGAGCCAATGAAAACAAAACCGAGTGTCGGTAGTCGAGTTCACCTCGAATAAAAATTTTCTTAAGTACTAGAGTTGCAAACCGTTCAATGCCCCGTGTACGTGAGCTTCTTACGCATTGATATTGAGTAGGATACTTAAACATTAAAACTTAGCTGTGTTCTAGTAGTATGCAGTCCCGAGAATGAAAGTTCTTGCTAGCGGCAGTATTGGACAGCGTCAGAAAGTAGTTAATTCCAGAATTTTCCTTAAGGGAGGTTTATATTGAAGAGCAGATGACAACTAGGGTCCCTCAAAGTAATAGATGTGCAGCATGAACGAGTCGGTAGGCCTGCAGCATTCACCAGCTGTTGACGGCTTAAGTGTAGACGAAATCGTGGTACTCGAACAATTAGGTAGTGTGAGGTTCCTAAATAGCCATTCCAACACGCCCAGGAGTTTTCCAGGTGTAAGATACGGTGAAAGTGTGAGGTTAACACACGTGCTAAAGCAAACGTTGCAACTAACAATTACTACAACCCCTAAATTAACCAAAGAAATAGCAAAAAAAACCACTTACGGCGTAAATTGATCGGATTTATCTTTCCGCACTCAATTATGGTGCAATTATTGAAGCCACGTTGAAATTTTACCTATACTTTTTAGCTTCATGAACCACCGTCAATCGCCCAAGAGGAAATAGAAAGTTTGAAGATGTCGACCCTTTGTTTAGTTAAGTTCCCCGTAATTCGATTCACCAATAGGAAAATTTGTTGTAAGCGCGGTAGATTTGATTTCCGTCGTAACGCGCAACCTACGCCATACGTTTTTAACACGGCTTACGATCTACGTTCAGGTTCCAGTATTTAGAACCGTAACAATTTTTCTGGAGCTATGTTTAAACCATTTTGAATTAACCACATTTCCATTTTGTGTGACACGCTATTAAGATCTGTTACGCACTTATGGTGAGAATTACGCATAACGTATACACATATATCGTTGGCATATTGAATAACATTAACTGATGTACCGAAGATATTGTGCAATTCTAGCGTGTACAAGTTAAACAGTATGGGACTTAAGACAGATCCTTGAGGTAAACCTCTAGATGTAGTTTGAAGACCATGTTTGACATTTAAATGATCTTTGATGTAAATTTTCCGATTTTTATATAGTTCAGTCACCCTCCTAGACACATTTATACTATTGATCAACTTTTTATGCAAAATATCTAAATCTAAAGAGTCTCCCAAATTAATTATTATAGAAAAAGTAACTTTTTTTTTTTTAAAAAAATAAATAAAATAAAATTCCCAAATTATTACAAAACCCATACTGAGCACTTAGAAGCAAGGACTTGCATTCTATTCTAAGTGTGCGTTTAGTCTAGTTTTGATCATCCGTTCTATGGTTTTCACTAAATAAGACATTAATGATATAGGCTTGTATGATGTCGCATTTATAGGATCTTTACCTGGTTTTACAATTAGTATGTTATTACTATATCATTTGTTAGTGGTGTTGCTTCCTTTCCTATCCACCATTTATTAATGGCCTTTAAAATGTTATCGGAAGAAATTTAATCATAGCATACGTAATTCCGTCTATCCCAGGAGCAGTATTTTTAGAAAATTTGGTGACCCAATTCATTTCTTCGCTAGTGAATGATAAAGACATATACAGGGTGATTCATAACAATTGGGACATAGGGTAATGGCGGTATATTTAGGCTAAAATATGACCATAGGACCCAATATTCCTTAATAAAATATTGCTGTGGAAAAAGATACAGACCGTTAAATTAATTTTTTTTCATTTTTGTTAATAATTTCAGTGTAAATTTATCAATTCTTATCAAAATCGGCAGAGAGGCATAACTTTAGACTAAGAACATTGTTGTATGTATCATTTTACAATTTGTTGTAAGGGGGCGCCACGAGAATGATTCCTGATGATGAAATCGGCTGGTAACTTTTTTTGAGGAAACTTTCTAATGATTTTGATTAGAGGAAATGACGTAAACATCATTTCTACACAATATTGATACTACTGTTTAAATACGATAATTTCATCTGTTTCCGAGCAAAACGCAATTGAACAATTTGTAGTGTCAGAAAGAGAATAAAAATATTACTTCATTTATTAAGGGTACGTTTTGGAATGTAAGTTAATTATGCTTCTCTGTAGATTTTGATAAGCATTGATAAATTTACAGTGAAATTATTAACAAAAAATGAAGAAAAATTTTTTTTATATTTCGCAATTTCTATAGCTTTGTTTCCGTATTGTACAGGTCATCTATTTTACAAACTATTCTCTCATGTACTATTTACATTGTTCAAAAGTTAAATCCTTTAAGTAAAGCTGTAAGAAAAATCAAAACTATAAAAAGTAAACATTCCGAGTTCTGAAAAGATCTTTTTGGAGGTGAAGCGGAACCACTTTAATAAAATGGTTTTTGTAAACTCTACATGCACGTGTTTGTGAAATTATAGAACGGTAAATGTAAAACCAAACTTCATCGATAAGGAGTCTTAAGCAAATATGTCTCTGATAAAAGTGTTGCGAAGCCATTGACAATATTGAATATGTGCAGGATAATTGTCTCAATAAGTTGGTAAACTGCTTGCACACTGTAAGGATATAAATATCTTTCTTCGGTATGATGCGACAAGTCATTATATAAAGTTCAACTTGTTCGAGATGTTCGGTAGTTACATCCATGATATATCAAACATTGTCAAACGCTTTTGGTGTTGTCTTTGTAGGTGGATCATTATATTGATTAAGCACGAATCCGTTTCACACAAAAATTTAGTCTCTTTGTGATGGAAACTATTTTATTTCATCAAAACAATCGAAATTGAGTAATTTAATTAATTAAAATACTGTTGGCAATAAAAGACGAAGCTCTCACACAAAAAATTGAAACGATGAAGTTAGGTTATAAATTTGTGGTTGTGGTGCGCTCACAATAATAGCATTTCTTCTCTAGAATTATTAGAGTTATAATTTTTTTAAAATTACAAAGTACGGTCAACGGAAAAGTTTTGTAACTAACTCGTGAATTAAACGGTGATGAAAAATCTCAACACATTATTTTGAAGATGCAAACTTTCAACAGCATTTGTTGTTAACTTTATTAGGATATCAACTACTCTACCAACATAGCTTTAAACCAAAAAAACACTAGATCATATATTAACATTTATTTCTAAAAAAGAAAAAATAGTATGAAAAACACGTGTCACAACTACTATTTGTCGCACTCCGACAATTGCAGACCTCCCTTCGTTCGGTCTGCAAACTTTGTCTTCGTGCGACAAAAAAGTGTTGTTGTGACACTTGTTTTTCAATATACTATTGTATCCAACGCCTTGTATCTTTTTCTACAGCAATATTTTATTAAGGCATATTGTGTCTTATGGTCATATTTTGGTCTAAATAACTTGCCCTTAACCTATGTCCCAATAGTTATGAATCACCCTGTATACACTTATATTTTCTGTGAAATTGTTACAATTTGCCAAAGTGTGATTATTGACCCACGGTGGTGCATATTTCTTTAAGAGTTCCTCAATTACATAGTCAGTAATAGGAGCTTTATTCTGTACCCATTTACCTCTATTGATTTTCTTGATATACAACCACAGATTAAAGTGGCTGGTATGTTTTTATTTAATGTGTTCAGAAATGTTTTTCTAACATTTTCTAGATTTAACTTTTAAACATCCTTTTTACTTTAGCATCAATTATTTAGTAGTTCAAGTAAGTTGAGATTTTCGACAACGATTTATACTCAGCCAATGTGTTTTTCTTTAAGTTTGAAGCTGTCGCATTCAGAGTTCCACCATATCGGTTTTGTAGTTATCGAACGAAATGTAGTTTTGGTGGCATAGAAAGTGACGCCACGTTATTAATAGCATTACTAATAATCGTAAACAGTTTGACGCGCTTATGTTGTTTTGGACCTCTGACAACATAGTCCATTTAGATGTGCTAACAAGTTTTGATGAAACTAATGTAAGATCAACAGCAGATGGATGTTGATTTGGTGGGGATATTATGGTAGAACTTCCGTCATTTAAAACAATAAGATCTAGGTTTTCTAATGCGTCCAGAAGTTGTAAGCCGCAATTATCAATTTGATGTGAACCCCAGACTGTATGTTGTTAGTGTCTCTTTGTCTAAGATGTTAGTTAGATCTTTTATGACTTTACTCGTATTAGCAGAATCTTCTAAATTGTTGATCATCTTTATTCTCTACAGATTCTTTAATTATGTTTGTAACGTATGTACGAGTAGATAACTCAAAAATTATTTTTTCTTTATACTGCATGAACTCATCCCTATAGGGATTATGAACTACTGATTCAAAATCAGTAATTCCCAATTTTAAAGGATTACTGATTTCAATGTTTGATTTTTTAATATATCAGCGAAGCAGAACATTGAGACGATTGACTCTATTCATCAAATTGTAGTAGGCTGAGTTCAATTTTTTTCAAAAAATTTAGTTCAGTATGTATGATAAAAAACGTGACCCATCAGCCTGTGACTGGACAAACCTTCAAATGTCTTCAAATAACAAAAATATAAGTGTATAAAACGTTTTATTGATTTTTAAGTCTTAGAACCAATCAGCATCATATCGCGATGACATGAACTACAACGTTTTTATTTCTATTTTGTATAGATAACAATAATCGCACTTTATACAGGGTTATTCACGATATACGACACGGAATATTACAGCCACTACTTCTGCAGGTTTAGATAAATTGGTTTAAAAACAAGTACTTTAAAAAAAGTAAATAAATCCATTAAACGGTCCTTGTTAAATCTTTGCCGACGTTTTGCTTTTCGGGTGAAAGCTTTATCAAAACCATGTTTTATTAGGAGAAGGAGGTCAATTTCTTGAACATTAAAAGCATAAATATTGAACATCATAGTTTGTTGTCAAAGTTAAATTTTTGCTACATTGCTCAATCAGTTTACACATAAACGGCAGGTGTAGACTAAAATTACTCTTGCAGGAAGAGCGAAACGTCGCGAAAGTTTTAAGAAGGACTGTTTAGTGATTTTAATTTAATTTAAGAAGTCTACCTTAAGGACATAATTTCGCAATATTAATGCAATGGAGGATCTAACCTTGTAACTTCTAAAATGAAATAATCAAGCAATCTAATACAAAATTTATCTACAGTTAAAGATGAACGTAATTTCTTCAAACACATATCAATTTGTTAGGCCATTTGATAGTTTAGTCCTCCTCCTTCTTCTGTTGTAATATTACAGGACACAGATCTTGAACCAAGCGTGTAGACACTTGTTTATACACCAGTTTGACTTTGCTGAATTTTACGCAGAACAGTGTTAACTCCCTGAAATATATTATTAGAGGAAAATAAAAGGAATAGCCTAGCTATAGGCGAACATATTGGTATTTACATATTTTTTATTAAATTAAGGAAGAAAAAACCCACAATATTTTATTATACTTATTACATTTTAATTTTACTTCTATGCATACTAATTAGAAGAAAGTAAAAAAACACAAAATAAATAATAAACGAATAAACAATATAAGATAGAGATAAGAATATAAAATTTTAAACTGTCCTTTATATGGCTTTCTGGCAGCGTTACTAATGTTACTAATTTCAGTGCCAGATATTCATGGTGTCGCATTTTTATTAAACTTTTCTTTTTTTAATGTTCATGGGTAACTTAATATATACAATTTTTACAAGAATTCTAATTATTTTCCATTTGGTCGACAAATGAAGCAGTACAATTTGCTTCTAAACTATTCTTATACAATGTTGCAGTATTAAAGTCAGACCTTTTTAAGGCCTTCGGATATCCCGAGGTTCTCGTGTCGTAAATGCAACAAAATCGTCATGATGTTGTTCTCTTATTACACATTGTGGGTGCATTGCTTAGAATTATTGGCCATTTAAAAGATTTTAACAATTATTTCTTTTGCCTTGTTTTAATGGCAGAATGCACTGAATCTACTGACATATATGTGTGACTATTTATGATAAAATTGAACTTAATTTTTTTAACTGACAATTATATTTATAATTAAGAAACTTGGAAGAAGACATTAAAGGGCATCTGGGAGGAGGAATAGTAGTGGAAAGAAGAAACGTGTGAGTTTTAGCATAGATGATACAGTGTCTTGAAAAACAGAGGAGAAGATAAAAGAAATAAAGGAAATGAATAGATATTTAGAAAAGGAAATAAAATAAATTTAAAAAAGACGAAAATTATGTAATTTAAGAAGAAAAGGAGACTAAAGGTAGTGGAATGGAAGTGGGGAGAGGAATAAATAGGGTGAATAAGTATACATACCAGATATGTATGCTTTTCCTAGGTAGTGATAGTGAAGTATGGGGATAAGAAGAGGAAGAAATTAGAGAACATACAAGAAAAGTATTGAAGTGAACACGAGGATTTGAGAAGCAAAAAAGCAGGTTATATAGTGGAACAGGAACTGAACGTGAAAAAAAATAGCAGGAAATAGTGCAATAAGGTATGAAGAAAAGGTGGAATTAGGGAAAATGACAATAGGTACTAGCGGAAGGAACGAAGAAGAGAGTGTAGAATCTGTAGGGAGATGTGGGCAAATATAGAGCATTTGAAGCTAGAGTGCAGTGAAATAAAAGCGAAGCAAAGAGTGAGAAGAGGGTTACTCAGAGAGAAAGGATAGGGGATTAAGTAGATGAGGAAAGTAGAAAAAAGTAAATGACTAGAAGAGAGACAAAGAGAGATAATAAGGACAAAATGAAAAAAAGAGAATTTTTTTTTGTGTTTTGTTGTTGTTTCTTCTGTTTATTTTGTTATTTTAAGTATTACACTGACTCATTTGTTAATGACATAAGACAAGTAAATTGAATTGGTTGATTGAAATGACAATAAAATGTTTAAAAAATGTCTGATCAGTGTGCGATTATGTTTTAGGGTAATTTGGCTGTTGATCAAGTTGTTGAAGGTAATCAGATAAGTTTATTCTAACTTTATGGTTTCATATTTTTTACTACAAGACATAGTAACTTTTCCTATATGGCAGCTTACGGTAAGACTCGAAAATAGATTTAAATAGATTTATGTTTTTTGTAAATAAGATGAGAGGGTTTAATTCTTTACTTCAGTGTCGTTGTCTCAAATATGTTCTATATTTTGCAACTGATGTCAGTTTTTTGAAGAGGTATTTTGGCAAAAACCGTTGGTATGATTTTTGTATTTGTAACGGAAATATGATTAGATTTTGGGTAGAATCCGATAGTCTATTATGCTATACATAAAGAAGAAAGTCTGAGTTGAACTAGATCTAGAATGCAATTCTCAAGTACACCAGAACGACACAAGTATAAATACATCAGTCTACACCCATTATTAGAAATGGAAGGACCTCTGAACAAGCGTTAGAGAAACGTTAGTAAGAAATTCCAATCAATGATGGTCTTTAAATGCAAATCTAGACAACACTAATTTAAAAACGGGCTGCTAAAATCTAAACCAATTTGCCAAATTTTTAGTAAATATATTAAAATGAAAAACGTGTGCCGGTACTAGTTTTTTGGACACTGTAAGCTCCGTTAATTCTTTATTAAGGATATTTAAATTACGTTGAATTTCAATTACTTAGAAAATTTGTTGTTCATTTGGTATTGCACGTGATAGTTGTACAGTTTCCTTATTTTTGCTTAGTTGCAAGTCGTGTTCAATTTGTTGACTTTACCTTGAGATAATATAAATTATTGGTGATTCATAATTGTATTTTATTGATGTAGATCGAAATTTCATCATCTGTTTAATGCGAATCGTTGAGTAAGTTCTATGAGGGGTACCTGCAAAAGGGAACAAAAGTGTGTGGCAATTTCCATTTGGTAGCAGTCGATGTTAGCTCTTGCAGATTGTAGTTAAATGTGTAACGCACGTAATGGGTAATAAGAATAAATAAGTTTTAGATTTGAAGTTATGGGTGTTTTTCCCCGTTTTGCAAGTTTGCGGATATTTATATTTCTTCATACGACCGATATATAACTTTCGAAGTTTGCTGAGAACTTGAAGTTTTACCCACTTTCGCGATGTTGCAGTTTTAAAGTCACGTACCACATTCTTACTTGGTAGAAGTTGTATTATTAATAAAAATTAGAGATCACATAATCAATTTGATTTTTCACTTTTTCAGTAATGTAAATACCGTAAACTTCTGTTAGTTTGATAGTTTATGTAGATTTTTGTTTGTAACTTTTATTATAACTTTTGTTGTTTTATGCGCATTATTTAATTTTTTGCGTGTTAACCTTTCTTTATTAACTTTCTTGTTAACTTAAGATAAGTTAACAGAAAAGTACGAACTCTGGACCGACTTTACGTAAACAAGGGCTGAAGCTAATACCGCCGTGTCCTGGTTTGATGCCCTACCGATTTTGACTAATTTATCAATTGTTTTTGCGATTTTCCGAAAGCAAATCATCTAACGACCCACCCCGCCTACTGAGCAACGGATCAACTCCTATTTGTGTTTTCTTTTTCAATATATTGTTTTCACATCGTAATTTTATTTGTAAAACACAATTATATTTCTCCTTTAAACAATCAACGCGGTCGAATCCAATTGACACCATAAAAATTTTAATTGGTTTAGTATACACGCATACAATAATTCAAACTAATTCTTGTGCACGCTTTTAGAACGTTAAAAGGCATGCAACGCAAACTGATGTCAATTTATTTGAGACACACATTTTTTAACATATTTGCATAGAGAAACACTCAATTTTATTGAGACCAATTCTTGTAAGAAAAGTGTAATTTTGAAAATAGTGGTGTCTTAGTACTACGTGATAAAAATTGACGTGAAAAATAATGCATAGTGGTTTAATCAATAACAAAATTAGGTTAATCAAACAATTCATAAAAATCGATATAAAATTTTTGTTAGCAATATAAGCTTAAATTTGCAATGCACGTTTCCTAGAAGGCATAAAAAATAAGAACTTTTCGATGATGGGCAATAAGTAATATTTTATAAGGTTAATATATTATTCGTCAACCGAGTGGTAAACAATGTGACATTAACAAAGTACTATAACTATGTAGGCCGCTTACCAAACTGAAACTTAATTAATACACACTACATTAATATACTGTATGTGAATGATGATAAATTTGTGAGCTATTACAAACACAGTACCAACAAAATCTAATTTTCAGATTTATAGCAAGTTAAGCAAAGTTTAAGGTATTCATTGTGTACACAAAAATTTAAACGACCCGAATTATTTACGGCATTTTAATAAGTAGGTAGTCTAATTAATTTAAATTATTTTGATCAAATTTTTATGGTTTCTTTGATTTTTATGTATACAAGAGATTTTATTTTAATATAATTCATCAATTTTAAACTTAAACTTTTATAAAAATTGCCATGCAAAATTATAATCGAAATTGTAACAAGTTCCATCGAGTTTGTTTGTAGGACGATAAATAATAAACACAGCGTAATTAAATTTTTATCTTTAAAAAGACAAAAAAAAAATAATTAAAATTATATAACCGTTCTTAATTAAAACGTAATGTCGATTGCTGTTTCGCAAAGCCTTTAAAGTTTGTGACAAGGTAGAAAATTAATGAAATATTACACAATTAGCAATACGAACAACAATTAAATACAAAATAAGGAATTAAGTTTTTTAGAGTGGGTTAAGAAAATTACGTGAGGTTTTATGTACATGGACGCTAATGAGAATATAAATTAGCACGTACCTTCATTCTAGCGGTTACTTGTTGCAGTACACAAACTACACAGTATTTTGCTCTTAGTCTAATTTTACATTTTAATTGCGTAATATTTTTCTTTTCGAGATAAATTTTACAGTTAACTCTAATTGAAGCGATTTTTCATGTTGTTTTTAATGTTACATCCTCATTCTAGACAAATCGATTGTTTAAACTCATAATAATGGTAGAAGCAAGCTGACTGTTGCGTAACTAACATATCAAGGATAAGGTTAAGTTTTAAAAAAGAATAAGATTCCTTTAAAGTATTAGTCATATTTTTCTGAATCGGATACCTATATCGTCATATGGTTGCCATAATGCATAAATGCCAAACATTGCAAAGAATGTAAATAATGGACACAAGGTAACACAAACCTCCGCAATTCATTAGCACAAACTGCTGATAACAAGGAAGAACAATTACGACAACTTTGTCGCGTCAACAAGAACTACTCAACCGCATATAAATAAAATCGCATCAGTTGAGTTGAGTTGAGTTCACATCAGATTCGATTCCAGAAAATCAATTAAAAAGTATCAAGTTGCTCCACCAAATATTCGGTAATCAAGCGCATAGCATATCCACATTGCTTTCGTGATGATATCAACACCAAAATCGACGCCACAAATTTTTTGATAATACAGAAGGTTAGATTACCGAAAGTTATTTAGTTGCACTTTGTATCTGTTAATCTGAATGTTTTGAAAATTATGGATAGTGTTCTGGTCTGCTGTAGGTAGTCCAAAACGGTAGCAAATTGTATCAGAACACACGGTTAATAAGTCAGCTACGTGACATTGGTTGTGACGGTAATTTTTCTTTTGGCGCCTCTTTAAGCAATATCTGAATTTTATTCACTTTGTAGGTGATTTTGCCTTGGTAGATAGGCAATTTGAGTTGCTTTCGAGCGTTTCGGTGACTGAATCATTTCACTTGAATCTAGGAAAATTGAATATCTTTAAGTTGGTTACTGGTTAATCACTAAATTAAATGTTACTTCTTTCTTTTTTGTTTTCATTTGTGCCTTGACTTGGAATGTTATGAATCTCCTGTTCTAAAAATTTGGGGAAAATTTGAGGGAGTTACATTATTAATTAAACGGAAACGAAAATCAGCCCCATGCTAAGTTATTAACATTGTTGGAGGCTTTATTAATTTCATTTACGTCGTAAGTAGTATTTCTTAATTTATAACCATTATAAACACCGGGTAATGTGTGATTGTACTGAACAACTACAAAACAATTTGTTTCATTATGGTTCACTGAAGATAAACTAATTGAGCTCTGGAATTATCTCATCCAGCTGATGACATCTTTATCATTTCTTCTCTTTTTTTTTAAACTGTCTGTACTACTCTTCATTTGTTTTGGAATTAAAAACCAACTATTCATCATTGTAATCTTCAATAAATCCGATATTTAAAACGCGGCTGTATCTGTATCCGGACGTAAATTTACCAACATAATTATTGCGCTTTATAATTGATAGATGTGATTTAAAAGATCTTTCGATAATTAGAATCATATGCTTGCGCCTTTTGTTCACTTTTAAAGTTATTGTCAATTATCTGTACGCAACGTGAATTTTGTAATTAATGCCAATAAAGCTACGTTTATTTATGTGATCTCTTCAAGATTTAATTGTCTGTTTTGTTTGTTGGATTACAAAAACTATTCGGCGACAACGCCCACTTAGTGGCGTATCTTGCAGAACATATATTCTTAAATTTAACATTTCTAATTAATTATTTCTAAAATAACTAGTATCGTGTAGCTTCCTATACGCATTTTTTGTGTATCTTACATTTGTTTTTGTGTCTACAACTGGTCTAGTCGTTTTGCAAAAATTATATCTCTACAGTTTAACGGTTTGCTTTGTGTCTACAGTCCGTAGTAGCTCTAGATCATTTACTACACATTTTGCTAGGTGGCGCCCTATATAGTATTATTTTGCGGTGTGAAAGCCTTTGACTTACTTACTACTAAACATGCCTACAACCCCTCTTTGATTAGTAGAGCTGCGGGCTAGGTGTTCGACACTGCCGTTTAATTTAATACTTCGTTAACAATAAACCGTAACATGGTGTAGTGGCCAAACAACACTTAGAGGTTAGGTGAGTGAAAAACGCAAAAGGGAAAAAACAAAAAAAAATGTGAAAGTAATTTCGAGTATCACTGATTGTAATAACCTTCTATATATAGGTACCTCTGTCGAAATTTCTTTAAAAAACATTTCTATGGGGGATTTTGGTACATGTACCGTTAGTTAAAACTTAAAACTAAGTAACACTTCGTCGAAACAGTGAATTTGTCAACTGTGATTCATTGAATAACACTTTCAGTGAAGCAAACGATGGCGGTGTCGCCATGTCATAGATAGTTGACATGTACTCCATCCATCAAATTGAAAATAACTTAATTTTATCTATGAGGTGGCAATATTACTATTGCTTGCTTGTGAAACAAACGGATGATGTGTTCAAATTCTGTAGTTATTTCCAGTATTTTTTCTAAAATTGCGTTTAATCTCCACTTTTCACTGATGGGCCTCAATAAGGTGAACCATGAATATGTCAATGCCGTTTGTTATTCTGATAAAATTTATTACTAGCTATTCATTTTATGTCAAAATAATATTAAAAAATAGAGCAAAATCTGTTACTAACGGAGAATGAGCAACTATTCTACTTTGTAATATGCATATACGAACAACAAAGAAGATTCTAAATTTTCTGTAATTGCTACAACGTTAATTTATTGCCACAAAAACAAACTATACAGTAAACTCCGGATGTTGAAAAGTCCCAATCGTTCTTTGTTAATTTGATGATCTGTTGAATCTTATTTCGTCGTTTAAAGATAGCTTTGATGTCGTATCTTTTTAGAATTTTTTCAATGCGGTCTGTGACTTTTGATATGTGTAGAAGATATGCATGGGTCAACTCTCGGTTGCCGGTGTTCACGATTTTTTGAACCTCATTGATCTTTTGATCTCCTTCTTAGTGTACCCGTTAATCTCAAAGGCGGTTTTCAGGTGTTCTATTTAAAAACCAAGGTATACATAGGAACCAGCAAAAGATCGATAGAAAAGAGGCTTCAAAAAATCGAGCAAACTGCCGTTTAGGGCACACCGAGAAGTTAACCGTAGGAGGACATGCGCTTAGCAATAGGAATTACAAAATACTTTTGGAGAGGTCCAAATTGCTAGCACAACAGATTAGTTGGAGAAGCCAACGAGATTCACAAACATTCAGAAAACTTCAACACAAAGGAAGAAATCCTGAGGCCCAACCAGATCTAGAATCCGATCCTCAAGAACACCTGAACAGCACTTTACGAAGATCCGCATTTTGGCGGTGCGATGAAATCCCAGCCCCACCAGAAGTAATACAAACATAAAAAACATCAGTGTACATTCACCAACCGTCAATTTTTCTTTAGAGTTTTTTCGTATGTGTTTTTTTAGGGGTTTTGGTACAAATATAAAATATGGAAGGTGATCAGTACCTTACAGTACTCCATGGTCAACAAGAAAAACATGTTGTTCCTGAGAATCACCACTTTGGTTTCCGGAATTAAACATCAAAACGTATGTCAATTTTCTTTAAAGTTTTTTTTTCCGTGTGGGTTTTTTAATGGAAAGTGATCAGTACCTTACAGTACTCCATGGTCAACAAGAAAAACATGTTGTTCATGAGAATCACCACTTTGGTTTCCGGACCTGGTCATAAAGACCTTCCCGGATAATTAGGAAAAAATGTACAACACAATTTCACAAAACACAATCACATTACACACTTATAGGAGTTGAGGAACAATAGGGTCGTCAATGATACACCATGTTCTTAATAGCCGACGTTTCGATTGGCGATGGCCAATCTTTCTCAAGGCAATCTAATTGTTCGTGTACTAGTCTTCATGTATGGTTGTTTTGTACACTATTTGTTAATTTATTTTGTATTGTTTTTACATGTTTATCTTATTGACACTTGTCCAAGTAATTTTTAACGTAAACCAGTTGGTTTTGAATTTTATTTTAATAATTAAACAATTTTTTGAATTTTTGACGATCTGGATCCCTATGGTTCCTTTGAGGAGTCCTTGATGTCACCAACTCTTAGATTGCCTTGAGAAAGATTGGCCATCGCCAATCGAAACGTCGGCTATTAAGAACATGGTGATCAATGACGACCCTATTGTTCCTCAACTCCTATAAGAAGGCCCAAAATTATTGGGAATCTCGTTCACATTGAATTTTTAAGGAGCTTTAATACTATTACACACTTAATTAATATTATTACATGTGAATACTAGGGTGGGTAAGGGTTGGCATGTTTAGGTTTTAGTGGTTTTCCTAAACCTTGAAGTAAACTCTTTGCCAAGACGAACCAATCCACAATTGCTCACGGTTTTGTCACCACACTGTACAGGTTTATACTGATCTTCTGGGGCACCATACATAAAACTTACATCACAATACAATATTTAAATGTACCATACAATTAAATAAATAAATAACCAACCGAATTAGACAAACCTTATGTAAGCAAAAAGTTAGAGACAAATTCCATGTAACGACGGTTTTTGGACTCGAATCTAAACAACACTAGTCCACCATCGGGCATCAAAATCCGAAAACAATCTATCATTCCATTTTGATGCAGATAAAACTTTGAGAGACTAATGCTTAGTGTAAGTCAGGAAAATAACATTGGAATGTTGTATTAGTTTAGAAACGTCTTGACAGAAAATTATGAATGAGCTTAACGGTAAACCCATCACTTTCACAATTCTGGCCGATTTTTGTTGAGCAAAACTTTAAAGCAATATAATGTTGATTAATAGTTTAAATTTCTTGAAATTTTCTTCTAGAATAAACCCAATCTCATAAATACTAAAAAACAATCATCACTGAAGAAACCCAAATATGCAAGTAAAATAGGTCAAAATATGCACATACATATGCAAACATTTTACCCAAAATATGCACAAAAATGTTGAAAATATGCAAATAGAAATATACTTAAAAATAGACGTTTATTATTTTACTTATAATTTATAATACATCTACATAATAATATGAAATTACAACAAATAACAAGTTGTTAATTAATTATAAAAACAATAAACTACTAAATGTTTCTCAAAATTCTCAGTCAGAAAATGTTGTCTACGGTCTGTATATAGAAATTTGTAAATTGAGAAACTCCTTTCCACGTCAACCGATGTAAGAGGGGCATTTTTAAAACTACTCAACGTGACAGGATCTAAATCAATTGATTCTGTAAAATCTCCCATTAAAATATTTGCTACTTGGCTAAGAAATTGAAATTCACAATTGTTTTCAATTATATACTTAAATTTTTTAAAAATTGTATCCCCAATGTGACCTGTCACGTTTTGAAAAGCAACCCCCGACTGTTTAATTAGTTTGACACTTTGGATTAATGACAAATTAAATTCCTCCATTTGCGTTATTGTTTTAGAAACAAAGCTATAATTTGTTCTTAAAAATGAAAGTTGCTTGTTTATTTCCTTATTTTTAAATAACTGTTTAGCATCTTGAAGGGATTGCGAAGATTTGTCTGATAATTGTGAAATAATATCTTTCAGTTGAGAGAAATTCTCACAATAAAGTAATGTGGCTTCTAGCCAAGTACCCCATCTTGTAAGAACAGGTTGAGGTGGAAGCGGAGTGTTTGGTAGTTTTTCTTTATAAAACTGAATTCGTGTTGGTGCTTTAAGGAATATTTTTTGACACTAGAAATTAAATCATTTATAAGCGGAAAATGCTTCCTAATCTCCTCAGCAACTCTATTTAAGCCATGAGCTAGGCATGTTACATGCGTTAAGTTCGGATAAAAATTTTCAAATTTTGCCCGGCCTTTACCATGTATGGCGCTGCATCTGATAAAATGAGCAAACATTTATCTATGGGAACAGATGCAGGAAGAAAAATTTTGATAATTCGTCTTGTACAAATCTGGTAACAGTCAATGCATTTGTTTTTTTAACTGTTTAGAAGCAATGAGGTAAGATTTTGGCAGAATTTCTTCGCAAAGAACACCAATTAATAAATGAGCAATATAACGTCCTCTCGAATCGGTGGTTTCATCGATACATATGTAAAAATGTTTGGCCCGAATTTTAGCTTTAATGTCCTCAATTACCTCCAAATACAAGGAATTTACGTAATTTCTTCGTAGCGTTGTTTCACTTGGGATATTGAACTTGCAATACTTTTGGAAAAACGAAGTGAAGTTTTCATTACGAAGCTTTGACAACGGAATGTTTGAAGTAATCATTGCATGGCATAGATCTCGGTTGAAGATGTCTTGTTCAGTTAGTTCTTTACTTTTCGGCATCACTTGTACACATTGCAATAATGTCGGTTGTGGTTGAGGCTTACCCAATTTGGCAATATGACTGGAAGTTTTCACATGTTGATCTATCTGGAATTTTTATCGCAAGGTATCTGCAATAAAAAAGTATTGATTCATCAAATTGATATAAATTTTCAATGAGATACATTGAAAATACGCACACTTTCCTGTGTTCAATATTTCTGTTATTTTTTAAGAAAAAAACGGATAAAAATATAGATGATTCCGTCTATCAATAAGAATGTAAGATATCGATCAATTACGCACAACTGCGACACGCTGTACAACAAATAATCAAAAATATACTTACAATTTTAACGCACACCGAACAGTAGACTTTTCCTATATCTATACGTAGTTCTTTGTATGGCTTCACCCACACTGATGCACTACTAACTTTGGGCATTTTACCGATATAGATAAAAATAAAATAACAGGACTTATACAGAACGCAAACCGACGATCAGTTAAGAATCACGATTTGAAGTGAAAGAAAACTGAAATGCAGAAATGGATTCCAGTCATCGATAGGTACAAAACACCCCCATTCTTGTTTAAAGCAAGTATTCTCAGAACAACAACCCCTAACAATATACTTTCTGTTACCCGCTTAAAATAGTCACCGCCTTCTGTAGTACGTTTCACCATTGATTCTATAACCATTTATTCTGTTAGTGCATCTCGTAAATGCTACATCGGTGTTGATCTACATTCGAGAATGACTCAAGAATCAAACTCAACAGTTTCCAAAGACGTCCGTTCTTATCGCAAAATAAGTAACTTGCACGTGCACAATAAAAACGTGCACTCATCGAATTTATCCTAGTGCATCAAATAGTTGGATTTGCGAATTGTTTTTAAATTTTGTTTCAAACTTCAATAAAACAACAATTTAATTTGTAAGAAATAAAATTTATTTGCATCAATACAAGTTATGATAAAAAATCATTTTTATGTATTTCCATATAATTTACATAAACAATTTATTCGCTTCGGATCCAGTTGGAAAAGATGCATCTGCTGCGTTTTTTTTAATCGAGAAGGACGTCCTCGGTTGTAGTTTGCTTAGATGCGCAAGTTGATTCTAAGAAGAAAAAAAATAACATAAATTCACTAATAAAAGATATGCCGAGTCAACTGAATTTTGAATATTCTTTTCAAAATTAATTACACACAAAACTTTTAGTTTAGCTTCTAATGACAAGTTTTAATGTTCAATAACAAATAACAAAAAGCATGTTTATCTCATCAATTTGGAATTAAAAGAAAACCCTAACGGGTAAATAAAAATAATAGTAATTTGCTTACCTTCTTTCTAGAATATTAAGGCACTGATTTTACACTTAATAATTTACGTTTATTGTTTATAATAATTTCGGAGGGTAAAAAGTTTTTCACATATTAACTTATTTCCTAAAGTGTCAACATCCACAACCGCAATACAAATTTTTCCACATTTTTTTTGCTACTCCATTGTACGCTTTACATTTATTGTAGGAAATTTAAAAAACAACGTATGTCTACGGCGTCTACGCTGTTCTTTTTAACATTTGTGCAACTGACGTATTCATATTTACTAATTGTCACAAAAATTACGGTAACTAATTTTATAATCAATGCAATATCTTGTAACAATGAAGTAACTTCGAACCTCAAACCACTTTCATATTCCTATTCAAGAAACACGCATTGAGGCAGGTACGGTGGAACTGACATAAAAAAATGGAGGGGAAACTGAGAAATCTCGTCGTAATTGAACGGTAGAGCCATCTATTTTCGTCGTACTTTTGTGTCACATTTCGTCCATATAGGTTGCGCATCTTTACGAATTTTATAATCAATGGTTTCACTATTGTTTGTGGAAAACTAAGGTCTAAGGATTACGGATATGAAGTTATTTACGACTTACAATACAATAAGTTATTGTCAATAAGCTTTAAAGAGTAGGCAATCGTCAACATAATTCCCCGCTTAAGATAAAATATGACTATGAAATTGTAATGTGAATAAATTTTCGACAAGAAATTGAAAAGTTCTGTACATTGTCAAGATTTTTTCGATTTTATGCACAACATGCTATATTTTAAAGATAGATGCAAATATTTCAAAAAATGCTTATAATATGCAAAATATGCAAAACATACGTACGTACTAGCAGGAAGATAAATTTTGTTTTAGTAATGGCACAACCGTCGATGGCTACAATTGTGATCATTCTTTATAATTTTGAGAAATATTTGCAGGGCTTTCAAATAAAATCTGAATCGACAATAAGTTAATTTAAATGTCAGTCTGAAGTAGAAAAATAGATTTATTCATTTTATTGGGCGATCATAACGTTTTTAGATAAGGGGTGGCTATGATTTTGACATTAACAAATTTTCCATGTCTTTGATAATAAGATGCGTATTGTTGGTTGCATATACGAAACATCTAAATCTTTCCCAAAACTCCAAGCAACAGTGCTGTATGCCCATTCAATGCTAAATCTTTTATGTTCTGACGAAAACATTTTTTCATAAATATTTGATGAACATTGACATTCAATTGACGTTTATTAGCTGAAGCTATCAAAGACATAAAGAATTTATAAAGAATATATAAAAACTTTATTAACGCTTTGTATAAACGTGTACATCGATCAACATTATTAAATGTTTTAACAAAAACACCAATGCAATTGATTGAATAGAAATTTAATCTACAATCATACCTATGAATTAATTACCTAAAACCTTAATTCATTAGGGATTCGTTCATTGATTCAGTTCTTGGTTGCTAGAGCAAAACGTTGCATTTTTATAAAAAACTAGTTCTTTTAATTACTTTATATGCATCATCATTAAAATTATCCATGCCTTATAGTATGTAGATGTCTTAACGAAACTAAAAGTTTACTCATACTTACTTACACATTAGTGCACCTGACAGGCCCGTAAAAGGTGCGGCAAAAGGGAGACAACCTAACTGTGGTGTTTTATCATATTTCGACTTTCTATTAGAATCTCTCGATCTAAGGAAACTACATGACTGTAATCATCAAAAAAACAGGTATTTGTAATTGAAAATAGCTATGCGAGGATATGCGATAACAACTTTAACACGAACTACCTCATGAACTTCACAAACGAAGTAGGCTGCTGATGTAATATAGCTGTACAAATTTTAGCACTTAATACCGCACGAATTGTGTGCCCCATCGCTAATTTTAGTAAATCAGAAGCTTGCATAATAACATGTTTCTATCACAACAACCTCTGCAAGATTAAACGTTGACTTTAATACAGTTATTTGAATTTAAATGAAATTAACCAATAAGCGTTAAGCCACTTTCAAAATGGATGCGCTCAGTAAAGTGTTCATTACAATCGATACTTAAGTATAAAGTTTGGGGTATGCAGTAACATCAAAAAATATTAATTTTATTAAAAAACTCAGAGGCATTTGAGAGTGGGATCTTAGACACTAAAAAATCTTGTAACTTTAATTTTTTGGGAAATGTAAAACGTGTTAGCATTTTCAATTTTGTAACCACTGCATAACTCCATATCTTAACCTTCTAATACAGTGTTCCTGTTGAAACTAAAATAATATTTTTCGACTTTGCAACATTAATAGGTCTACGTTATATAAATCACTGAAAGTCTATAACGATACTGTACCGTACTTTAAGTTGGTATTTGAATGATTGATTTAAATTTAATGGACGCCAAATTTATCGTGGTACTAACTTCGTAAAAAAAAGTACTAAATGTCAAAAGTTTAAACATTAGATTTTTAATTTTTTTTCTAGATTTAAGATGCAAAGTCGAAAAAATTGTATATTACACACGTTACATAAACGGCTATTATTGCACTCGTATAATAATATACTATAATACAGTTGTAATTGAAATAAAAATATTTGTTCTTCAACTATATTTCAAAAATGAATTCATATATTTATCATTTAATTATGGTCCCTTTTTTGGGACACTCTGCACAAGAATATTAATGACATGAATGAAAGGCATAAAACTCAAAACAGCGTGAAAGTGACGAAATAAATAACTATCAACAAAGAAGAAATAGTTAAAACTTCTTAAATGAAATGATTGACGTTTTTATTTCACTTAAGACTTAAGTCAGAGTTTATTTTATGGTTGTGGATATACACCTAAACGGCAGCCACCCAAACAGACCGCTGACACCCGACAATTATAAGAGGAACATAGAGAAATCAGCTAAATAATGGCTTACACCAGAAATACATCATCTTCCCCAGAATGTATAAAGCACAGATAATTCTATATTTGCATATGAACTTCCCGAAGTTGCCGATAGGTGGCGATACGTGTTACATTATTATAATATTTTAGTTTCCTGTTATTTTCACACCTAACACTCAATTTAAAATTAAAGATTGTGACGGGATTATTTCGCAAATAATTGATTTATGGATCAATTTTTCCCTACAGTATAGGCAGCCGTCTTTACACTAATGCGTTTGAATATGCATTTTTATATTGAACAGTTTTTTGGGGATTTTAGTTATAAAAACTACGTTAATTCTTTTATTCATGTCTTTCATAAATTTTGTCTTGTCTGATGTATAACTACCGTGGTCGTAAGTTTAGCAACGTACCTTTTTTGGGCGCTTTATAAATAACTTTGTGAACTAGAAAGATCTTTAAAAGTACCTGATTAATTTTTATGCGCTTTTAATCTACTTAAATAATTGGCCAAGGTCCGGTACGCACCGTAAGTGAGGTCAGATACATTTTGAACAATATTTGTCAAATACGCTAACCTATTTGGGGGCATTTGTGCCTTGTACCTTAACTCAATATCGTGAATTGTTATTATCTGATAACGATATTTTGCTATTCATTTTAAATGATATTATCTATTGTTGTGTCTATGTGTGTCTATATGTGCTAATTGAACTCTAGTCGCTATAACAATATACTCGTACATATTTCTATTCACGTACGGTTTGTTTTTGTGTCTACGAGTTCCTAGTGGCTCTCGATATTTTTTATACGTATTCCTAGGTGGCGCTTTATACATTTTTCGAGCAGTGTAGAGTGCTTCATTTCGAACGATTCTCAATCAACCCACGACCACTTCCGACTAAGAAGAGCTGCCTGGCAGACCATCTAACACTGCTATATATTTATTTTAGTTTGTTTACAAATAAACCGTAACAGGATTAATTCAAACAAACTGAATAGTATATCCTAGTAATATTTATACAAATGAAATATTAACAACTTAAAAAAAAATCTATTTTTAAATTATTGCGTTGTTCCGTCGTGTGGTAACATTATTTTGCGATATTCAATCAATGACAAAACCAGAAAGTCAGCGCATAACGCCATCTATCGGTGACTGAAGGAAACACTAACACGTATAGAGAATCTTCTGCTTGTTTCTATGGGACGTTCTACATTCTGGGGGAGATGATGTATTTCTGCTTATATGAATCAGAAATATCTGATACTTCATAAGAAAATAGCTATCTTATAAAAATAAGTCTTTAAGTTTTAGGAACCGGTAAACTTTCAGGTGTTCAGTGGAAAACTATTTGGAAAGTTTTTGTCATAAAACCCCTTACTTATTCACTCTGTCCTTTCAGTTAAGCGTTAGTATGAGCGGTTACCAAGAAAGTTTGCTACACCCATAGTAAGGTTAAAATTTCGTCACGTTTGTTATCCCGCTCATCTACACAAAATTAAAATGTTAACATCAGATACTTGTTCCACATGCAAAGTCAAAGGTGATCTTGATCATATATTTTTTGAATGTAAAAAAATGCAACATCTAGTACAAAGCTTTACAGATCACTGTCTAAACATGTCCCACTACCGTTAAACCTACTACATATCTTAGCTATTGGTCAAAAGGAATATATAATATTATCCAATTTTTAGCACAAAATGAGAATCGGATTTAACTCAATTTTTAATTATTAGTTTGGACGATCGATCTAAATAAATATATTAGCTACTGGTTGCATTGCTAAGATCCTAATGCCATTAAAAAAAAGTTTATTTTTTCAAGCATGGGGAAGAATGTACGCACCTACGATGATAAGGAGGAAATCATAATTGGGACACATTTTACTAAAACTGCAAAGCTTTGCTTTTGTATTTTTGGATTGCATCCATATTAGCTTTCATTATTTCCATTATTTGGCAATTTTTGTTCTGTATAGTCTTCACACGCCACCAATCTAGTTCTAAACAATTTTTGTTCCAAAAAGAACTACCATTCCACAGCGTAATATTAATGGTTGACAAATAAATTACAAGGCTTACTATAAAAACGCATATTCTAGAAAAAAAAATGAATTAATCGTATTGGTTTAAATGTTTAAAATTCTTCAAAATACTGTCCTCCAGCTTGGGGAGACGTGTCTGTTATGCCTGAAAGGCGCCTTGAACTTCTCGACTGCAGTGTTCCTTAGGAACTTTGTAACTTACTTTTGGATGTTTTCCGTAGACTTCGAATGCTTTTCTTTCAGCTTTCTCTTCAATTGCGGAAACAAAAAAAAATCCCCGGAAGCAAACGGTGAAGGCCGTGTGGCTAGGTGATTGTCATGGTAGAGCTTGAGCGTGTTTTTGATATCAATAATCTAAGAAAAATGCCAACAGTTAACTGTAACGACATGTGTACGTTAAAGTGCATAGCGCTATCTAAGCGATAGCTTTAATGCTTGAAACACACGTGTATCGATAAAGCCAAGTATAACTTGTACAGAAGCATACACGCAACGAAAGAACACCTGATGCAGCATGTCGCTCTTAGATAGCGCTATGCACTTTAACGCACACGAGTCGTTACAGTTAACTGTTGGCATTTTTCTTAGTTTATACTATTCACACGTGTCAATGTTTTACACGAGATGTCGTAAGACACACATTTTACTGATATCAATAATGTAGACATGATTAGGACGTCAACAATGCTCAATCGACGGTTGGGACGCAAACCGTACATGATTCGCGATTCAGTTGGTTTTGGCCGTTCTTGGACGTCTAGAACAGGTTTCATCTGCGATCTAATCACGTCCCTCTTTGAACGCCTTGTTCCATCTTCCGGACTTTGACTTTAAAATGGAGTCGTCCTTGAATGTTTCTTGAAGCATCTGGAAGCATTCTTTCTAAATGCACCATTACACTGTGTTACAAGGTCGAAAATCATACTTCACGCGCAGATACGTCGTTTCCACTCAGATTACGAAAAGTAAAATGGCAACCACTTGCATTCCAATGGCAGACCCCCACCACATTTTCAAATCTGTTTTACCCTGCTGTGAGGGATAGTCGCGTCACACTATTACTTTTATGGTTCATGTATGTACAACGACTCAGGTTATGATTAACGGTGTTTTCTTTAATATCGGTAAATATATAACACGGTTTTATTTCAAAAGCTTTATTGTATGTTTGTTTATACGTCACACAATTAAAATTGGAAAAAAGATTTTAATTTTTATAAAATTTTCATATGTCGGGGCAAATCGTCGACAAACCTTTTATATAAAAAAACATTGGTCATACAAGTTGAATGAAAGAAATAATCTACTTTAAAGATTTTGTTTCTGGTTTGCTAGTTCTTTTATTTTTATGAACTCTACTGCATATATCTACATAATCTGCTATACCTTCCATGTAATTACCTTTTTCTTAGTTTCTATAAGTATTGATATATCTATTTACACCTTTTTTTAAATACCTTCCAACTTTGCTTTTCGTCCTTGAATATTCCAACGTGTCCAACGTGTACCATCATTAAAATGCTATATTTGTCTAAGCATCATCGATTTTTCTAAAAATTTGTATTTAAGTTCTACTCACCTTCTACTTCAAAGTTGACCCTGTGCCAAAGGTTGCTTTTTCCCCGGGGATGATGCCACCCCTTCTCCATAATGAAAAATATTACATTAAAAAAATAAGAATGGATAAATTAACTAATTTTAAGTAACTTTTGTTCTATAAAGATTTTTCTGAAAGTCAATTATTTTCAAGTTATTAGCAAGTGAAAGTATATCGATTTTTCAACCAAAAAAAACATGTTTTCAACGGTTTTTCGTGAATAACTTAACATGCACTTTGGGAAAAAAATCATTAGAATCGAAAATGTAGCTTACAAAAAATGGTAGGTTTTCTGTAAAACTAATACAAACGAAAGTTTGTCAAAATAAAAATTGAAAGTTTTATCGTGAAATATCCAAAATACTAGGCATTTTTCGGGGAAAATGTATACAAACTTTTTTAAAGTGATTGAAAAGTCCCATAATTTGATTTTTTTTATAGAAGTGTCAAGCATCAAAATTAAGCGAGTTATGACATCAATAATGTTGGTTTTATTCTTTTCAACAATAAAATAAACAAATCATCCCCTAAATACCACCCCAGTTGAAATAAATTGAAACCACGCCAGAAATCACTTTGTTTATGTATTTAATTTCCGAAAGTTTGACCGGTTTAAAATACGTGGTTTTGAAGAAAGTGCAAAAAAATTTCTTTTTTTCAAAATAACTTAAAAACTATAAAAGATAAGCAAATTGTTGTAGAGTACAAAATTGTAGGGTTTAGGGTTTATTTTTATTTTAAGTTTGATTTTTTTTGGTAGGAGACAAATTAAATAAAATATGACCGTTTAAAGTTTGTACATGTTCGTAAATAGTGCCATAACGCATATCTTTCAGCTCAAACTCATTCAAAAATAAGGGTAAAATACATTTTCAATGTACATGAGCTTTTTATAAAAGAAACTTACAGATTTTTATAAAGTTTTCGTAGCTTAAAAAATAAGTGACTTATGTTTAAAAAAAGATGAGCGTGAAGATTTTTTAATTATTTGTTGATTTTTTTAATTACTTATGAATTCATAAATAAATTGGAATTCATTCATGTACATGAATAAAAGAAATGAATATTTTATTTTCCCTGTTTTTGATTTGTGATTGAAATTATTATTTTTCCAAAAATTAAAAAATTAATTTAAAACTAAATTGGTTTTTAAAGCTTAATATATTAATTTTTTTTAGTATCAATAAGATTTTTTGCAAGGGGTAGTTATTATAACAGTCGATTACCGTTATAGGGGTGTTTTTGAAGGTTTAATTTGTCAATTTCTAATAATTGAACCCTTACAATGTCAACTGATGTTATTTATTTCTATTACAAGACCGAATCTGCAATTATAAAATTATTTTCACATAGGGGTATTGTAACTCCTAAAAAATAATAATCAACCCCGGCGTGGAGTCAACTTTGAAGTAGAAGGTAAGTAAAACTTAAATCCACATTTAGGAAAATCGGTGCTATTTAGACAAATTACACGGTATTACCGTTTTTTGCTTCATTGGCTGGACTACTCTTAATAAATAAAAATGTATTCGGATAATAAACAAAATTTATAAAAAATAACTTGTTTGACTGATTTGTTTAGTAAAATACTTATTATTATCTCATCAATTTGTTTTAGTTTATCTATCCAACCTGACTGTGTTCGAATTGTGACATACCTTAATTTTTAATTTAAAATAGTAAATTCGTTTGTCAACTTTTCCGTGGGACACACGGTATAATTTTTATACTTGATTATCCTACTAAGGATTCCTTGAGGTTAAAAAACCACTACCCTGGGGTAACGTTCCAAATATTTCAAACATTTAGGCACGCGTTAAAATTTCATGAAAATACCTCGTAAATAGCCAGCTAATAAAATACACTTGTGATACGCATGCTTTTTGAAAAGAAAAACGAAAACAAGCGATATTGGGAGACGGGCTTGAGAGAGTTAAAAAACAACGGGTCGGCTATTTCGATTCGTCGGATTTTCCAATTAATTAATAAAAAGGATTAAGTGATTCTTAATTTAATTTTGGTTTTTTGTGTAGCAAACTAGTGAGTTTTTAAATAACAACACCCACTTTATAAGTACACAATAAAAATAAGTGAGCACCTGAATTGAGGGTGAATTGTGGCTTCGCAAACTGGTGGCATTGCCGTTTACCTTTTCGTCAAAAAAAAAACAAATGGAATATCATGGTCAGTCCAATTGTTTGATTTGGATGCATGCGTCTCTATCTATAGAAAATTATCGCAATTTTGGATGGCATAAAGAATTTGCAACGGACATTTTCAGTGCTTGTTCCAGATAAATACTTTTTGTTTGTTTTCGTTGACAAGCTTGTATATGTACATACTTATAAACTTTTTTTTTTATTTGTGGCGTTGTAGAGAATAATTGTCTCTGATAATTATTGATAATTGTTTTTTTTGAACTTCGGTGTCTTAAATTTAAGTAATTCAATTTAATTTAGAATGTCCTATTTTTGGCAACATGTTCTTATAGAAAAAGTCGTTTGTTGGGTTTAGTTGGTGGTTTCAAATTTTATCCACCCTTAAAGGTTGTTTAAATTAAAAAAAAAAATTTGTGGCGCCCAAGGAATTTTTCCTAAACTTCTGAAGTTAAGTTTGATTGTATGAATTTGATCTATGTTATGAATTTGTAAATATTTGCTTAATTGTTAATTACGTATTTAAATTCGGACCACAACCTGCTCGCCGTAGTAACCCTGGCAACGTTTCAAAATAAATGGCGACTAACGTGAAGGGCTTGATGTAATTTTATGTAGTTAATAATGTATATATACAAGCTTCCGTTTTATTAATATTTTATATTTACATTTATTCGATTGATGCAAATAGTTTTCTATTTTTGAGATATCTTATAATACGGCGTGCAGCAGTTTGTGGAAAGTGCGCGTAACGATAACGATGCCAATGCTCTAAACTATTGCTTTGATAATACAGTATTGATTTCAAATACTTTTCAATTCTAAATTGGGTGTTCTTATTTACAAATTTATCGATAATTATACCTTAACTAAATATTTCTTGTAAAAAGAAAAGAAAAATACAAGTAGGTAAGTTTTTCAAAAAGTATAGGTATGTTCAAAATATATACGATAAAGGTCTAACTGATTTGGATTTCGATTGCTTTTTGAAAATATTTAATTAGTTTATATTAAATTCTAACAGTACACGATGGATACATTTAATCCATGTTTGCTGAAAAAGTTTGAAGTTTTGTATGAATTGCGAATCCGTGCATTTTTAGAGGTAGATGATTTAAGCGTGACTAAACTTAAACTTGTTTTAAAAATATTGTTACTCGAAGAAAAACCTATTTTCTCTAAAGGTGAGTATACTGCTGAACGCGATGGAGTCGAGATAAAAGACTGAATAAAAGAAATTTCTGAAAACATTCAACAATATCACGGTAAACATTCTAAACTATCAGAAGCACGTATGAAAAGCAGATTGGCACATTTGAGAGGAAGAATATTTCTAGAGTTTCTGTTATGAAGGATGATAAAACAGAAGAAATTAAAACCGACTTTAATAATCAGTGTTTAAAGCTTAAGTAAGTATACTATGAAGAAACTAGTAAAATCAATGTCATTTACGTTACCTCGCGAAAGCACTAGACGAGATTTAATTGCTCAACACGACGATGTTCTGGACAGTGAAGAAAGTCAAGAAGAAGATTTTGTAGACGAAGAACTTGGTTCTCCTATAGTAGGTTGTGCTTTGCAACGACCGGAAACCGAGCATGTCCCAGGTTCAAGCAGTTTCCGTACCTTACCCGTTTGTAAATGGGGTGTTACGTTTAAAGGTGATTCTTCCCCAAATGAGTTGTACAAATTCTTAATACGACTCAAAGAATTACGTGTGTCTCGAGGAGTGCCCAAGTCAAAGCTCTTTACTTCGGCAGTAGATATTTTTACAGGGCCGGCTTAGGTTGGTTTAGAGCTAAAAGAGAAACTCTAAAATATTGGGATGGCTTGGTTAGAGCATTAAAAGAAGAATTTTTGCCTCCTGACATGGACGACGCTGTTTGGGAAGAAATACGTACAAGAAATCAAACAAAAGATGAAAAAGTTGGAATATACATCACGTCGATAATTAATTTGTTTCACAAGTTGTCAACAAATGTAAATGAAGAAACTCGCGTACGTTATATTAAGAAAAATTTGTTGCCTCAGTATGTAGCCCAGTTAGCGTTAATGGAGGTGAACTCTGAAGATAATTTATCTACCTTATGCAGAAAATTGGAAGCAAGTACTTTGGGTTATAGTCAACCAAGGTTGTGCGTTGTAGAAAACAGTACTTGGGGTCCAAGATTTTCTAATGTTGTGAAACCGACTGAATCACAAGACACTCCCTTTCTCTGTATTTGTTGGAATTGCGATGTTGTCGATCATAAGTTCTCAAAATGTCCTACTAAGAGGAATAGTAAATGTTGTTTTAGGTGCGGTCGAAAAGGGCATATTTCTTCTTCATGTTCATGTTTTCCTAGTCGACGTGTTCCATTTGTAAATATTCAGACTAGAAATTACTCTTATCGCAATAGTTTAGATTGGAAGTTGTGGTTGTCGCATGTTAGAAATTTTATGTGTCGCGATATCGTCAGCCCAGTGTTAGCAGTTCAAGGAAACGATGATTGCCCGTATATAGAAGTTAGTATTTTTGGCCATCATATTAGAGTTTTAAATGATACAGGAGCAAATTGTTCCATCCTTGGTGGTCGTGGTCGTCGTTGTTTTCTAGTTGTGGTTTAGTTTTCCGTAATTCTAGTATTAAGTTTGTCAGAACCGCCGACGGAACTATATAGGATGTTACTGGTCTTGTTTGGATGCCAATAGTAGTAAATAATAAAAAAATTCTCAATAAATTTTTGGTAGTTCCGAGTCTTAACAAAGATTTAATTTTAGGTATTGATTTCTTAAGATTATCTAAAATGGAGATCAACTATGCAAATAATCATTATGTTTTGAATGAGATAGTGGGGACAGAAACAAAAGAAAGGTTGTCTCACAGAAATGCAAACAAATAGTTTAGCAAAAATTAAAGAACGTTTTGCAATTTTAGGTGCTCAGGGTCTGGGAAGGACTCATTTGTACATTCATAATATAGACACAAGTAATGCTATTCCTATTCGACAGAGACCATACAATTTTTCCCTTTACATGCAAACCATTATAAATAAACAAATCGATATGATGCTAGAACAAAAAGTAATTGAACCTTCAGAGAGTCCTTGGTGTTCGCCAGTGTTGTTGGTTAAGAAAACAACTGGAGAAATGAGGTTTTGTTTTGACGGCCGAGCTTTCAATTCTGTGACAAAGAGAGATTCGTATCCCTCGTCTAGGTTAGATACTATTCTAACTAAATTAAGAGATGCAAGGTTTATGAGTAGCATTGATTTGAAAAGCAATTTTTAGCAAATTCCTTTAACGGAAATATCTAAAGAAAAAACAGCTTTTGCAGTACTACGAAAGGGACTATTCCATTTTAATGTATTACCTTTTGGGTTGCACAACGCGGCTCAAACACAACAAAGACTTATGGATAAAATTTTTGGTCCAGAGATGGAACCTTTCGTATTTGTGTAACGATATAGTAGTAATTAGCAAAACATTTGACGAACACATGAGCATCCTTGACGATGTTTATAACCGATTAAAAGCTGCAGGATTAGCAGTGAACGTAAATAAACGTTTTCTCCGGTTCCCAGGGTTACTACGGCGAGCAGGTCGTGGTCCGAATTTAAATACTTAATTAACAATTAAGCATATATTTACCAATCTATAACATAGATCAAATTCATACAATCAAACTTAACTTCAGAAGTTTAGGAAAAATTCCTTGGGGTGCCACAAATTTTTTTTTTAAATTAAAACAACCTTTAAGGGTGGATAAAAATTTGAAACCACCAACTAAACCCAACAAACGACTTATTCTATAAGAACATGTTGCCAAAAAAAGGACATTCTAAATTAAATTGAATTACTTAAATTTAAGACACCGAAGTTCAAAAAAAACAATTATCAATAATTATCAGAGACAATTATTCTCTATAACGCCACAAATAAAAAAAAAAGGTTTATGAGTATGTACATAGAAAAGTTAAGGATCACTTATTCTTTTTTATTAATTAATTGGAAAATCCGACGAATCGAAATAGCCGACCCGTTGTTTTTTAACTATCTCTTAAGCCCGTCTCCCAATATCGCTTGTTTTCGTTTTTCGTTTCAAAAAGCATGCGTATCACAAGTGTATTTTATTAGCTGCGCTATTTACGAGGCATTTTCATGAAGTTTTAATGCGTGACTAAATGTTTGAAATATTTGGAACTTTACACTTTCGAGTAACAATCTTTTTAAAACTTGTTCAAATTAGGCGACGCTTCGCTCAGTCCTGAACAATACTTAATGTTCGTCCGTTCGTGTAGTACAAGTGCGTCTATTTATTTTACAAATTTTAGATTGTCATTAACCAATTTTTGATTAATGGTTTTTAAAGAATTTTACAAACTTAATGTTGTTAATTTTGTTTAATTTTAGATGCGACTCCACTTTTTAATTTAAAAATTCTTGATAAAGCTCACGCAGAACTGGGCGAAACGTCGGTTAATTAAACCTTCCAACTTGAGGAATCCTTATGAATATATCAGCTATCATTAGAATTTGTAGAATTATTAAATCAAATCAATTAGTTCTTATTTCTATCCTTTGTACAAAAATTAAAGTAAATTCGGTTTTATTTATAATTATTTTTAATTATTAGAGATCAAATTATGTGCTTTACTTCAACAATCGATTGTGAAATTTTTTGAGCATTTTGTGAGTTACCAATAAGTGCATTTTTGACAAAGTTTAGTTTTGAAATAAATTGAGGCAAAGTGGCCAGAATAATTGTTAAACATTTTTGGTCCTATACAGTGTGTCCAGTATAAAATGATGTACATGGGGATATTGGAAACTGTTGGAGATACAACGTCGGTTAAATAGAAGAAAAGTTGCTCATTTATTAGTCCAAAAATAATCTACGTTTGTTTTAATTTAAATCGATACCGTTACATAGATACAAGGTGAAACAAGAAATTGTGCAT
This sequence comes from Abscondita cerata, assembly GCA_030710515.1. Classification (NCBI taxonomy): domain Eukaryota; kingdom Metazoa; phylum Arthropoda; class Insecta; order Coleoptera; family Lampyridae; genus Abscondita; species Abscondita cerata. Next base: position 131,716 of record JALBCR010001638.1, on the reverse strand, counting down.
TTTAGAAAAATCGCCATATTTCCTTTGTTATAGAAGCTACGGTCATCAAATTTTTAGAATATGGGTAAGAGGATAGGCCGAAGCTAAATATGGTGTCAAAACTTGTTTAGGCTTACTGTGTTGTGCACGGCTAAAGTCAACTTATGTTTTTCTTATGGGCGCTATATTTAATCTGTACATTTTCAAAATCCCCATTAAAAATGCTCTTCAACCATGTATAACACATTTATGTTCGGTCAAGCTAAATTATGAAACATAACAAAATTACGATTTCAGGGTAGTAGGCTTTGATATTGCTACTGTTAATCTAACTGTCAATGTAGAATTTATTATTAGTGTCAGCTGTGTTTAGTTAATAAACTGTATGTTTAAAATAAATTACTTTTCAAATAGTGATAAGTACGATATGTTGGAGTGTTTTATTCTTTGTAGCCAAAATGGCGCGCAAGCGAAAGAAAAGTATTTAAATAAATACCCTGAAAAACGACAACCGGGTAGAGCTATGCTTAGGGGTTTGAAAGACAACCTTATTGCCTACGGAAGTTTTACTAAGGTTAAAAGAAACAAACCTGTAGACGAAAATAAAGAATACTTGATTTTGCAAAGAATGGTTGAGACCTCGTACATCTCTACGTCATATTGAAGAGATAACAGGCGTTGCTCGGTCAACAGCGAATAATATTTTAAAGCGTCATAAATATCATTCTTATCGTGAACGGCCTTGTCAGGGGCTCTAGGATGGGGGTACGATTAGAAAAATGGCATTTTGCCAGTGGTTTATTCAGAAAAATAATGAAATACCAAACTTACAAATTTTTTGGTCGGATGATAGCCGATTTACGAACTACGGACTCTTTAATCATAAGAATAGCAAACCCTACTGTACTGAAATCTTAATTTTGTTATTTTTCATGATTTAGCTTGACCGAACATAAATGTGTTACACATGACTGAAGAGCATTTTAATGGGGATTTTGAAAATGTAGAAATTCAATATGGCGCCTATAAGAAAAACAAATGTTAACTTCGGCCGTGCACAAAATAGTAAGCCTAAACAATTATTGACATTATTTTTTGCTTTGGCGTGTCTTTTTACCCATATTCTAAAAATTTGATAATCATAGCTTCTATAATAAAGGAAATATGGAAATTTTTCTAAAATGCACAATTTTCTGTTTTACCCTGTATCTATGTAACGGTATCGATTTAAATTAAAACAAACGTAGATTATTTTTGGGGAGGTAAATGCCATTTAACCGACGTTATATCTCCAACGGTTTCCAATATCCCCATGTACATCATTTTATACTGGACACACTGTGTACTAAAAACATTTTCCAAAATTTTTGATTTGATCTTTGGCAGTTTTAATAAATTTATGGTACCGGTCAATCCCAAAACTTTCAAACCTTTCAAAAAATTCTTTTAATACTTTGTAAATGTATAACTTTTTTATATTTAATGTTTGTAATTTACGAAACAATTTAAGTGAAGTGGTCTTTGAGTCGTGTGTTATATACGTATAGCAGAATTTTGTATGAATATGATAAAATAAAAAGTAGTGTCAAACAACTGAATATAAAATGTTTTTATTATACGAATATTGCCATAAAAACAAGAAGTCTTTAGATTTTTAACGTTCATATAAAATTTTACGAATTTTATAAATTACATATTCTTATATCAATGTGTCATTTCATAAAAAAATTAGGTCATGCAACTAAACTGTAACGTTTTGATGTTTCATTTACAAAAATGAAACGTACGCGTTGTATCAGAAAGAAATTTTGGGTTTGTTCGGGTCCATAGATCAAAGGTTTCACTGACAAAGAACAAAAGTATGCTGTCAGAAACAATCGTGTAGTAATTTTAAACTACAATCAAGTATCTTTTGAAGACCTGTTCATGTTAAATTCACGCTTAGTTGTGGTCCAAATAATAAATGACCATATCTTCGTTTGTTTAAGTAACACTTACTCAATTACAGCTTTTACTTGTCTCGTATATTTACACACTGAAGTTTACAAAAGCTGCCAAGTTATAATTTTAAAGTTTGGATACGCTCATATTTCTGTAGACCCGGTTTAGTAGTTTTGGTTGGCACTTTCCGCAAACACTTTCTTGAGAGAAATTTTATTGGAGTGCGGCAGTGATTTACTTTACGACATGATGAAGCATTAACTGGGGATTGTTCTCCTATTTTACCCTGTCTTAGATGAACAAGCTCGCGAGGTTGTACAAATCTTTACGATAGAGAAAATCAACTTAATCCTAAAGTATTTTCTTCGGACGGGTTACAATTACAAGATGGTTAAATAAACGCCGAAAATATAGTTTTAAACACATAAATTTTGTTTTTACGTGACAAAAAGAATAAAATATGTGCGTGAAATAACTGTTAAAGCTTTCATGTTCCGGATATATGTGTAAACTCTATCCACATTAAAGTTATGGCAATTGTACACGGCTTTCCGAAAGCCGCAAAGCTCCTAAGAATTCTCCAGGCACTTAAAACAATCTGAAAATTTACTACGGGTTTACGTATTAACCTATAGTAAATATGTTTTATTCATTTACCATCACGTCGCGGATAAAATGTAATTCTAATACAACTATAAGGGCTAAAAACAAAAAAAAATAAAATTTCATTCTTTTACATCAAAAATTTAGTCAAAGCTTTGCAAAGATTCTGGTTTGAAGGGAATATCTTTATTAATGTATAAAAATGATTGTTTATGCAAACATTATCTTATCGATGTTTTCTTTTTTAATGGGTAATTCAACACAATGTACGACAAACAAAATAGTACGTACTATTTTAAAATACTTATGTGCATGTACACGCACACAATCAACTTCGCTGGGATGAAATATTAAAATGCCAGTAAATCAAACAAATAAACTAATGGTCGTAACGCAGCCGAATTACATGAAACTATGGATGTAAATTATTTATAGTTGATCTTTTACTTTAAAAATACATAGCTTTGACATACTTTCTTTTGTTCAATTAAATTTAAAAAGTGAAAGTGTACTGTCGCATCGGACAGCGTAATTATTAATTAATTAATTTAATTTTTAAACGCTCACAGGTGTAATAATAGTGGCACTCGCACATTAATATTATTAAAATTAATTATTATTAATTTTGAAGGTAAAGTGAAATTATTTTATCCGTTTACTTGCGCAATATAGCAAAAAGTGTCCCACTTTGAGCCGCTTACTGTTTGACATTATACGTGTAATTTTTTTTAAAGATAAAAATTAGTGTAAAATTGAATCTATATAATGTTCTTTAACGAATGCGTATACAATTAAAATTTTGTCTTCATTTACAGTTTGGTTGAAAATTTCCGGTAGCTTAAGCCAATGATTTTCTGTTTGAGATAACCAAATTGGACCATGCCACCATAACGATTGAGAAATTAAGTCAACGGGGTAATCTACAAATGGGAAATAATGCCATTCAACATCAGTCAACGTTTATTGTACGTAGGATATTCTATTGGCTACAAAAATCTTTCTTTGTATGAGGATACAAATTTAATTAGGCCAGAGTAGTTTGGCTATCTGATCAGTCGTGAATCTTGTCAATCACTAAATTGATAAGAGATTGTTTTATAAAAATCATTAAATCAGTTAACAAACAAACAGCTGCACACAATTCAAGACCCGGGAGTAAAATCGTTTTAAGTGAAACAACGCGTGATTTACCTACTGCATATTAGTAAAGTAGTTATATCATGTGATAATTGAGGAGCATCTGCAAATTGTGTAATTTGCCCTTAGAAACATTGTTTTTGAGATAATATCGGGGAATGCTGACTTCAGATAATAAAGGCAGTTGTTTCGTAAAGGCGTCCCATTTTTTAACAAGATTATAAGAAGGAACATCATCCAAAAAGTTTTTAATACCCGCCATTGTTGCATAAGAACTTTTGTGAGTAAAATGCATGGTCTGAGAATACCAACAGAATCATATATCCTCGAAATTTTTAATAAAATGTTTCGTTTTGTGGGTAGTTTAGTGTGTAATATATAAGAGTAGGAACAGCGTTCTTCTTTATCAAACTCTAAAGTAGTATTTGTAAGATTAGATGACTTAGAAATTTATAAAAGTTCTGAGGAATTGCTTCCCATTTACTCAATTTAAATTAAGCCAGTTTCATCAATTAAATTAATTCATTTTTAAAAACGTTACAAGAAAAAACAGCAGTTTTACAAAAATATATTTACTTAAAACAATTCGTTATTAAATTATAGCTTCATCAGTCATAAGAAATATAATCACATACGGTTTCTTTATATGTATATCTCTTTAGGTAAATATACTAAACGTCATAAAATATATAACAAACTTAACATACTAACATTAACACAACGAACGACATATGTGTACAATGTGTACATGTATCAAGCGAGGCAATTAAAGAAGTACTACAATAGTAGTAGTAGAGATTTGTAATGAGAATAAAATGATTGTTTTTTGAGATTTATCTTCAAGTACCCATCCAAAAATAGTATCAATAACCAGCGACTGATTAGAGAGTCCTTAACATTCTTCTTAATAGGTTAAAATTTTCTACAGTAAACTCTATACACTCTACTCTACTTTATATTAGAGTCCTGACTACACACCAATTTCTTTAGATATCTTAAGAAAGACTGGCCTCACTTTGGGCCAGCAAGATGTACATTTTTTGCATAAAGCTCATTATCTAATTCGAGAGAAAGCTGATTTGAACATATTTGTTTAACCACGTGAGCTTCAAAATTTATTTCGGGTGATGATTGTTGTGTTCGTTTGATATTGCAGAAGGGTACTCCGCTAATGCATTGAGAAGACATGTTATTTAAACCCTCAATTCTTAATGTTATTTTGTTATGTTTCAATCCTAATGTATTTAGATATACTTCCGAAATTATATTTGCCATACTGCCCAAATTAATAAGCTCGATTGAGCGGCATCGAAATGACACAAAAAATCACTTTGTTCATCGTGCACATAAACACTTTTAGAATGTAAGGGTTAATGTACTGTAGCCTTTCATGAAGGCAGGTGCACTAGTAACCATGCATTTTACATAGAAAAAGTGTAATAACGGCGGTGACACGCAATACCCCTTTTTGAAATTTATTTTAATCAAAAGTTTAGATATGTCGCTACAAAGTATATAAAAACTGGAGAGGGTATTGCGTGCCATTCAATCTACAGGGCTTAGCAAAAACCGTTTTCTAAGTACATATACTCCTAAAAATAATTTATCTAGAAATTTTGTGCTTATTTTGTGCTATTTATTGCTGATAATTGAAAAGTGTGTACTAGTATATTTAAAAAGTCATTAACAAAAAAAATTGTTACCACCGACTTTATGTGGCCGTACCCACTTGACTAATTTGACATATCACGGTGTAATTTTGTGCTATTTAATGCTAATAATTAAAAATTTTGTGCTATAGTATACTTACGAAAATATTAACAAAACAAATGGGTACGAGCCAACTTCTAGTGGTAATATCCAGATAATCAATTCGAAATCTTTATTAGCGAATAATTTATGATTATTTATTACTGCTAATTCAAAATTTTGTGTTTCCGAATTAGGTAATTAATTAACAAAACATTAGTTCTACTATAATCAGTGTCATCCACGGGCAGCAATGCTGGGCTAGAACCACCTTAGTTGATAGTTACTATTTATTACCAAGTACATGAAGAAGAATTTATTAAATACTTAATGAGACTAATACTAACAAAAATTTAATTAACTATTGTAAAGCAGTCTGAAAATATATAATTTAATTATTAACTACTGTTTGTAATGTGTACTTTTGTGCCTTTTATAATATTGTATGTAGATACATAGACCATAACGCAATGGTTTAGTTTAATTTACTCACTTTATTTTTTTATTTAATAATTCTGTAGCAAACTATTTAATAAAGATTATTGCTACTACTACTACTACATGAAGAAGGAAGGAACATTATTTTGTACGCGAAAAGGCAATTTGGGTTTAGACCGCGTGATTATTGTGAACTAACACTAGTAGTAACTTAGTGGAAAAAGCAAATGTATTTAGATAACTTAACTATTTCTTAGAAAACCTTGATAAAGACAGTCACACCGTCAGTTAAATAAAGAGCATGGTGTTTATATAACTCCACTAAAACCTGTTTATCTCCTTCGAATGTCCTATAGTTATTTGGAAGCAATCCTAAAAAAAGTGATTAAAGGAGATCAACCACTACGAGTAACTGAATCAAATGCTTTAGAATAGTTTTCTAAAAGTCAATTAATTGCTTGGGCTTTATCTCTTTTTTTTGTAGTAACATATTAAATAATAGAAAATTCCATTACTGAACTGCAAAATTTACGGATTTTAGAGCTTCAAAGTTTTCATTAAAAGCATTCAAAAGTACGCAAAAATATTTTGCGCTTACCTTTAACAAAGATGATAGATTTAGTTGTTTGTAATAGGCGGTTGCTAAATACCTTTTGTTCTTGTTGTGTATTTAAGTTACTTTTATTAAACGTAACAACGTTGTATTTTTGTTTTTGACAGGTATGTAAGAAAAGTCTGTCATATCTACCGTTCTTTTTGAGTAACGGCCATTATTTAAGTTTCTGATAAAGTAAACTATTTAATTCATCCGACGAGGACAAGCAAAGATTTTTAAAGTGGAGTTTTTTCTTCTCTTAAAAGTATTAAAACGCGTACGTATATACGGCGTATTTTATAAAATGGCAGTCGTAGGAAACATGCCAGAATTTAATGAAAAGGAGGATTTTACAATTTATAAAGAGAGACTGGAGCAATTTTTTGTGGCGAATTCGATTTTAGAAGATTAGAAAGTCGCAGTGTTAATGACGACTTTAAGTGCAAATGTGTATACAGTGTTAAGAGACTTATGTGATCCAGTAGCACCGCATATAAAAAAATATCAAGAATTAAGTAAAATATTAAGTGGACAATACATGAAGAGGGTGTCAACATTCAATGAACGCATTAAATTTTATAGTGCCCAGCAGGAATTAAATGAAACCATCAGCAACTGGTATGCTAGATTAAAAAAATTAGCTGTAAATTGTAATTTTAAAGAAAATTTGGAGGCAATGTTGAAGGACAAGTTTGTGACAGCGATGCATAAAGGGAAAATTTTAGACCGTATGTGCGAAGAAGATCCAACAACCAAGAAATTGACAGAGCTCGTAGACATTGCGATCAAGAAAGAAGCTGCATTACAATTAAGCACAGAAGCCTGCAATTCATTGAGAACCGACAAAGCAGTACCGAAGATCAAGAGACCAGTTAAGCAAGTTAAAAACAACCCGAGTGTTAATTCTAGCGAGGCATCAGTTAGAGCCGGATTTTCTAAAGAAGTATCAACTTTAAGATGCTATACATGTGGTAAGGGTAATCATAAATTTTCTAACTGTCTTTACAAAAAGGCAAGGTGCAACATATGTAAGAAAGTTGGCCATATTTCAAATGTTTGTAGATATAAAAACCAAAATTTTGTAGAAAAGGTAGAAGTAGGTGCGGATTCAACCAGTTCAGAAGAAGTTGGTGCCGAGTCAATTTTCAATTAAAAAAAAAAGGAGGTCTTAATACCAAATATAAGTTAGATGTGTTTATTAATGGTATACCACACTCAATGGAAATTGACACGGGATCAGCTGTAACTGCGATAGGATTAGATTATTATTTTAAACATTTTAAAGATTTAAAATTAAAAAGTGCAATACCATTTTAAAGTGTTACAATGGGTTGGAAATTATCCCAGAAAAAAAAAAAAAAAAAAAAAAATTTTTTTTAAAATTTAAAAAATATTAAATTAAAAATTAAAAATTTTTTTAAAATTTTAAAAATTTTATTTTTTAATAAAAAAATTATAAAAAAATTAAAAAGCTGACCTAAATAGCTTAATGTCAAATTTTGCAGACTTATTTAAAAACAAATTGGGATTATTTAAGTATGAAAAATTAGATTATCAATTCAGGAGGGTATTAAACCCAAATTCTGTAAGCCCAGAATAGTGCCATACGCCTATAAGGAAAAAGTTGAATCGGAATTAAGACGGCTTGATAAAGAAGGAGTTATTACTCCGGTTACTAGTTCAGAATGGGGTACACCTTTAGTTCCTATTTTAAAGCGCGATGGTTCGATTCGTTTATGTGCCGATTATAAAGTCACAGTTAACCCTTTTTTGGAGGACGTTAAATACCCTTTCCCTCGTATAGAGGAATTATTTGCTGCACTACAAGGTGGTAAAAATTTTCAAAGTTAGATTTGAGTCATGCTTATAACCAGTTGGAGCTTGAAGATTCGACTAAATTATTGTTAGCTTGGTCAACGCACAAAGGAATTTTTAAAATGGAAAGGTTACCTTATGGCACTAAACCTGCATGCAGTATTTTTCAAACAATCATTGAAAAAACTCTTCAGGGTATTAAGGGTGTCGTTGTTTTCTTGGATGACATATTAGTCACAGGTGTAAACGATCAGGATCATTTAACTAACTTGAATTGTGTTTTTGACAGGTTGCTAAAGGCAGGGTTTCGACTAAAACGAGAAAAATGTGTTTTCTTTCAAAAAGAAGTAAATTATCTTGGACATATTGTCGACGAACAGGGTCTTCAAAAAGATAAAACCAAAGTAGCGGGTATTTTGGAGTGTCCTAGACCACGGGATATTTCTACGCTGAAATCCTATATTGGTATGTTAGGATATTACGCCCGGTTCATCCCTAATATCACGGGACTGTTAGCACCGTTGTATAAATTATTAAATAAAAACACTCCATTTATTTGGAGTACAGATTGTGAAGAGGCATTCGGTAATTCTAAACAAGCAATTATTTCAGATATGGTATTAGTACACTACGATCCAAGTCTTCCGGTTAAGGTTTCTTGTGACGCGAGTGCATACGGAGTTGCGGGAGTTTTGTCTCACATTTTTCCTGACGGTTCAATTAAACCAATTTGTTTTGCTTCCCGTACGCTTAACTCATCGGAGACCAACTATTCTGTTTTAGATAAGGAGGCTTTGGCATTATATTTTTCGGTAAAAAAATTTCGCAATATTTAATGGGCAAGAAGTTTATCCTAGAAACTGGTCATAAACCACTAGTCTATATTTTTGGTGACAAAAGGGGTATACCAGAAATGGCGGCTGGCAGGTTACAAAGATGGTCGGTCTATCTTAGTAATTTTGATTATAAAATAAGTCACGTTAAGGGGAAGGAAAATTCTGCGGCGGACTGTTTATCAAGGTTGCCCATGAATTATACTAGGAAGCCAACGAATTCTTATTCGTATTTAAATTTTGTAATGGAAAATTCTAAAATTCCAATTAATGCCAAAGACATTAAAAATGAGATTCTTAACGACCCATTTCTAACGAAAATATACAATTTTGTTAAGGATGGTTTTCCTAAACATTTGAACGTGGATGCACTTGATTATGATCAGGTGAAACTTTTTTTAGGAAGTTAGAATTGACATTAGACCAAGGCATTATAATGCGCGGTCATCGTGTTTTTATTCCACCTAAATTTCGAGATCAATTATTGGAGGAGTTACACACCTCCCACCCAGGCATTGTCAAAATGAAAAGTATCGCTCGTTCTTATTTCTGGTGGCCGAATATTGATTTAGAAATTAAAAATTTAGTAAAAAATTGTCATGCGTGTATCAAAGCTAGGTCGGATCCCCCAAGGCAGCAGTCATTTCTTATGCCCCCGCTAGTGGCGTGTTCGACCGTGTGCACGTGGATTTTTTCGGCCCAATTAAAAATAAGATGTTTTTGATTCTAATTGATGCGCATAGCCGTTGGCCGGAAGTAATTGAAATGAAGTCAATTACCACTAAGGATACCATTGATTCTTTGCGAATAATTTTCTCACGATTTGGAATACCAAATCAGTTAGTATCAGATAATGGTCCCGCGTTTAGTTCTTCTGATTTCAGCTGCTTCTACAATCTGAACGGCATCAAGCATTCTTTGATAGCGCCGTATCACCCAGCCAGCAATGGGGCTGCTGAGAATGGCGTTAAATCGGTCAAAACTGGATTATTCAAGGCATTTAATGATTCTAATAACAAAAACCAATCCACTAGTACTATATTAGCTCGTTATTTACTTAACTACCGAAATGCGGTACACTGTACGACGAGTAAACCCCCTTCTTTCTTAATGTTTGGTAGATTGTTACCCACCCGTTTTGACAAAATGAAGCCAGCGTATTTAAAAGATAAGCTTCAATTAACTAAGACGGACAAAGGTAGAGATTTGTTTTTCTCGGTAGGTGAGACGGTTTACTGTCGGGATTACAGAACAATTAACAAAAAAGAGTGGTGTAAAGCTGTGGTGACTAGGGTGTTGGGGCCAAGAGTTTACTTATGCCGTGTATTAGATTCCGGTGTAATATGGAAAAGGCATTTAAATCAGATTGTCAAGGTACCTGCAACAGATATTTTAGCTGATAGGCACTATACATGTGAAAATGTAGATAGGCAACAACCACCTGTCATTACTGCTACTGTGTGCGATAGACCTAAAAGGGTAATCAAACCCCCGATAAAATTAGATTTGTAATTATAAGTATTTTGATTAAGTTGGTGAGGGAGAAGTGTTGTGTATTTAAGTTACTTTTATTAAACGTGACAACGTTGTATTTTTGTTTTTGACAGGTATGTAAGAAAAGTCTGTCATGTCTACCGTTCTTTTTGAGTAACGGCCATGATTTAAGTTTCTGATAAAATAAAGTATTTAATTGCACCGTTATTTTATTACTCTTTATTCAACGACATAGTAGTTATGATAACGTTTTTTGAGAGTATCGTAATTGCCAGGTAAATAAAAATGTTACACCTTTAACAATTAAGAAAATTATAGTAAAATTCATTATTAAACAATTATGATATGATCCGGCTCGAAGGACCATAAATAATCATTTCATTTGCTTACTTGCGAAATATAGCAATAAAGTACTCCTTTCCCACTTCTCGCTGGATAAATTGATAAAAATTTAAAAGTAAATTTACATAAAAACAAAAGAGTTATTTCAAAGGCGTAACAGTACTTTGTTCCCATTTAAACCCCTTACAATATTTTCGATATTCCAATATATATGAAAATACTTATTTGTTCATATTTTTACATTCATCATAATCAAAATTTTGTGAAAAACGAATATTGTCTGAACTTCTATCATGTTTTTTAAGTACAAAATTTGTAGTCTAATTAGATTTTGCATTCATTCAGGTCAACCGAAAATAGAGGTCGGCAACTGGTAGTATGCAAACTAACTGCGTTCTGTGACGTAATTGTAATGATCTGGAAGGAAATTCAAATATTGACTTAATCACATCATCAAATTACATCGGATATTGGATAACATATACCACTGATAGTTAATAGGTACTCTAGATCTATTGAATAAATGTACCTATTCTCGAAATTTAGTGTTAATTATAACTAGTTAAAGCTTTTAAAAAATTAAATTAAGTGCATAGGTTTTTTTTATTGAGAAATGGTTTAGTACCGCTTCGTTTGCCTATCGATTGTTTACTTTTCGACAAGGAACAAGTGGCGTTTGAATGACTCCATACTAAGATGACGATAGAGAATTGTTAGATAAAGATGAACGGCAAGGTACAATATTGATTTGTTTATTATTGACTTGTTAATTTTATATTAATTTTTAATTGATTTTTTGAAAAGTTTTTGCAAGGAATTAGTTACGTTGATATAGCTAGTGTTATTTCACATTATTGTATCGCGGTCCATTTAATTCAATTTAGTGCGATCCATTTTACGATGTTTGTATCAGTAAAACAGGATATTTAATTTGTTTTGTCTCATATTGTAGGTAGCGCAAGGTTGACTGACCTTATTACAACATGCTGTTATTTGAATAGTTTCTTACCTTACTTTTGTACTAATAGGATTAGTTAATGTAACAGTATGCACATTCAATACGTTTCTTGAATAGGAAATTTGTAAGTAATAATAGTGATTGCAATTTTCTGAACAGTTAGTGCTGTAAACTTACATATCACAATTTGTTTCTTCAATAGATGGCGATGCTTATATTTGCCGTATTTTTTATTTTTTGAGGATGGGTATTTGAAGTGCCGTTTCGGCTAAACTATAAATAATATTCGCAAGTTAAAGAAACAGAGTCCAATAGCACGTAAAAAGTGTTGCTCATTTGTTTGTGCTGTGACATATTAATATGTTAAGTAATCGACCCTATCATGGTACCTGTGAAGTTGCAATAAAATGCTATTGCAAATAAAAACTAAAGTTATTTATTTTTTTATTTCTTTGCAATTTTCCAAATTAAAATTATTCAGGAATATTATTTTGATGTGTAAATAAATAAATATAAAAAATATAAATTTTAATGCAGTTTGAGTTTTAAAATCTTATTAAAAAATTTAAATTCAAAATTAAAAACAAATAGCTAATAAAATTGAATAAAAATTAAAATCTTCAAAAGTTTGCTTGAGCCACTCGCTTTCGGCTCTTTGCTTAATAATCAATCTCGTGTGAAATCTTGCCTTTTCAAAACTTGTTCCGCAATATAAAATTGCGTTACACATATTCTTGTTTAATGACTTCTTTTCTTTACATATAAATTCTAGTATTTTGGCAAAAATAACAAAACGCTGGCCTTTTGTCTTTTTCAACTAACGTATGCTCCTTTTTTTGTTTCCAGTATATCTTCAACGGTACATATCTAGTTAGCAATTTAGGTCAACGATCCTAACTACATCAATAACGTTTTACTGAATAGTATGTCAAAAAAGTATGAATGCAGTCCCGTAGGCGAATAGATAAGGCACGATCTAAAATAGATATGTCATTTTTGTGAAGTTTTAAGTTTGTTTTTAAAAATATTACCTGTACCTGAACCTTTAGTGTGTGCATTGAAACGAGCAGTCACAGACTAAAGGAAATACCTAATAGGCATTTCTGCGTTCAAAACATCTTCCAAGGAAAACTGTGGGAAACTTCGTTTCTTGCGAAAATGTGTACCTAAACAAACAATAAGAGTAGTGTAAGAATCGACTGGATAATAATTTATACATATTTTTAAGGATTGTGAATCATAAAAATGGTATGAAGAAGCTCGAAAAAGTAAGAAAAACCCAAATAAACGACGAATATTATCATTTACAAGGTCGTAACGTCACACCGCTTGTGCAAATAACCTGAAACGCTACAGCGGAATGGTGTAAACATATAAACATTTTCTGCTTAGAATTTCCAAGTTTTCGTTTAATTTATCTAATTTCATTTAGTTTTGAAAAATGAATTTTTGGGTTTTATTTGATTGGTTTTTGTACTGGAATTTGCGCAAAAAAAAAACGCACCAAAGACGTTAATTATCAAATAGACGTTTGACGACATATTTTTTTGGGCTTTCCAGATTTAACAGCGTCTAAAGAATGTCGGTCCTCATATTGAAAATTAAAATTTTCAAAAGATAAAATAATTTGTATTGGTACGTACAAGTACTAATTACACAAAAAGAATCCCAATACTGTTTAGTACAGTGGTCCCCAAATGGCGGACCAGGTGTTGTTGACACTATTAAACGCATTTTTTAGAAGAAACTTACAAAGGCTTGAAGCAAGATTTGTTGGCTACAGAATGGTTCTTTTTTAACCTTGGACGAATCGTGTGACATCACTGACAAGGCTAAGTTGATTTTTTTGTGAGGTTTTTGGACAGTGTTAAAGAAAAGTTTGTGGAAGAGTTGTTAACAATATTTTCAATACCAGGACAAACTCGGGGAGAGGACTTGCACCAATATTTAATGGATTATTTCAAAAAAAACGAAATTGATTTGAAAAAGATGACAACAGATGGTTCACCTGCAATGGTTGGAAAAAATAAAAGCTTGGTTAGTAGAATAATTACAGATCCTAAACGCAATGAAAATTTGCTGTCCTACCATTGCATTATTCACCAAAGTGTATTGTCCAGGTCTTGAGGATAAAATGCAAAATGTAGTTAAGATCATTAACTTCGTACGATCAAAGTCTTCACTAAAGCATCGTGAATTTAAGTCACTTCTTGAGGAAACCGAATCACATTTTGATGATTTGCTTCTCCACAACAATGTAAAATGGTTGAGCAAAGGGTTTGTTCTTCAACGGTTTTTTTGCTGTTATAGAAGACATAAAAGTGTTTCTCTCCCAGTGCACTGAAAAAGTTGCAAATGCACACTTAGGATTCAGACTTGACATCGAGGACAATGTAGCGGCAGTAGCTTTCCTGACTGATATATTTAGACACTTCAACTTGTTAAATCTAAAGTTGCAAGGAAATTGACTACTTGTATATGACCTCCTGTCAGAGATTAGGAGCTTTGAAAAAAAGATTGCTCTTTGGTGTGATGATATCAGCAACGAACGTTTGCACTTTCCCAGCCTTAAATCAATTTGTGATGAAAATGATGGCATTGACATTGATCGGTTTGTCAACTTCTTACATAATCTGAAGTCTGAGTTTTAAAATTTTAGCAAAATTAAAAATTTTGTTCAATTATTGAACAATGGTGAGTGGGCCAATGAAACAGCATCAGTTTTTAGTTCTAATAAAGTAGCCTTGCAAATGAAAATAATAGATTTTCAGGAAGACACTGCTTTGCAGGAGAAGTTCAAACAAGTGCCAAAAGAGCTTTCGTGTAAGTTCTTCTGGGTAAAATTAGGAAGTGGTAAAAAATATCCTGAGATGAGAAACTTGACTACTAAACTGTGCACAATGTGTGATTCAACATATGCATGTGAGTCAGCTTTTTATAAAATAAACTTCATTAAGAACAAGTTTACATCTCGACTCGCCGACAGCCACCTCAATGACTTGATTAGAATCAGCTGTACAGCTTCAGGACCAAACTTCAAAGATGTTGTTCAAAATAAAAAATGCCATTTTTGTCACTAATTTTGATTTTATATCTTAAGTTTTTTAACTATCTTATTCACATATAAACGTATTGTAGAAATTGTTCGGGGTAAGTTAATTAATACATTTGAAAAGCTTTTTATTTGGCAATGTCAGTTTATTATTATTAAACCTGAATTTTCATTTAATATGCCTTATTTTATAAATGAATATGCATATAAATATCCTAAAAAATCACAATTTTAAATAGGCCTATTTAAAGTGATTATCTTGAACTCAGGTTTACGGTTAGTCCGCCCCCCTGAAGTTTACAAGAAATGTCAAACGGACCCTGGTAAAAGTAATTGGGGATCACTGGTTTAGTATGTGTTAAAATCAGTGTCATCGCTGAAATTATGAAATTTTTATTTATTTATTTATTCGTATGGTACATTATACAAATATTGTATTGTGATGTAAGTGTTATGTATGGTGCTCCAGAAGATCAGTATAAACCTGTATAGTGTGGTGACGAAACCGTGCAATAGTGGATTGGTTCGTCTTGGCAAAGCATTTACTTCAAGGTTTAGAAAAACCACTAAAACCTAAACATACCAACCCTTACCCACCCTAGTGTTCACATGTAATAATATTAATTAAGTGTGTAAACATGATAGAAGGTAAATAAGAACATAAAATATAACAGCACAGCCATTGCATGACGACATATAATGGACCGGTCCAAGAGCCAGACACGACAATGACAAAAAAAATAGTAGGTTAAAGAAATAGCAAAACAAAATAATGGAAAAACAGATAATCAAGACAAGAATTATCTGTTTTTCCATTATTTTGTTTGCTATTTATGAAATTAAAATAAAACTACACGTCAAGAAAAACAAAAATGCTGCAAGTAAAACTTCGTATTAAAACTGAATTAAAAGTGCAGTGTAACAAATTTTAACAAGGAACCCACAATAATATTAAGGTCACTGGCACAATTGTATTAGGTTTAAGAAAAATTATATGTTCTCAGTTATAAAATTGGTGAACACGAATTACGTTTAACGCGCATTAAGAGATTAAGTTCAAGCCAATTAACCATGATTTTAATTTTCAAAAAAAGTACGCATTTTAAAATTGTTTAAAATGAAATATTACATTTTCTTATTTATTTGTTTATTTTCTTTTGACACATGTCATGTTGAATGTCTTAAAGCAATCAAATCAACTAATTGTGGTTGTCATTTAATCATTTAAGAGAACTTAAGATTGCGGATGCTGGTAATTCAATACATTATTTAACCAAAGTAATCTTTTCAATTAAAATTTTTTAACAAATTTTTTGAAAGAATCCTTTGCATGCACATTTGTAATAAGGTGAGTCAAAGTAAATTTAACTATAAGCATAATAAAAGTAAATTTATGGTCCCTGAGATAAAATTTTATTTTACAAACTTAAAACAATTAAATTTAATTTTTGTATAAAGCATTTAATAGCGAGCTTATGGCACATATTTCAATTAAATCCGTGCATTATATGTATATCAGAATGTTCTTTTCATGCTTATGATATACGTTAGGTGCTCAGTGACGTCTCATGTTTAACATTACAAAATGATCTATTAGTTATCACCAACTTTAATTTAAGCCAGTTAAGCGCAATGGAAACGTTAGCACCAATAATTGATCGTAAGCTCCGCCACAGAAGAGCGGTGATTATACAGATTTTTGCTCTTTTTTATCACAATGAAAGGAGACGATTTTAGAACACAACTTTTTTCTAATCGAAGTAGTTCATCTAATTACAAATTCTAATCAAAACTCAAAAATACAGTCCACTAAAAAAATGACCGGCGCAACAACTTTTAGTAATCGTTATCTTTTGAACGACTTGAGCCATGAAGTTCATATTCCTAAATATGCTGGTACTGGAGACGATCAGATTAAATAAATCTTGGTGCAACTTTTTTCTTTAATTTGTCGAATTTTGCATTTGCATGTTTGATCATCATTACTTTACTTGAGGTTTGTTTACTAAATATTCAGAAAATTGTAATAATTTCTAATAATTTAAAAAGGGCAGAATAAACAAATACATTATTTTTATTAAAACAACTTCCAAAAATTAAAATATGTCTATGTTAGTGTTGAAGAATTGATAGAAGATATTAAATTTAGTTTTCATGTTTACTTGAGTTGTCAAATGATCCATATGTTAAGTAGAAATTCGAATAGCTATATTGCATTACGTTGGACAATGGATGATGCAGTGTTAATGGTGGAGAATTACCTTACAGATCGTTTTCAGAATGCAAGCGTATGTATCTGATTATCTAAGAATAACTTCAGGAGTACCGCAGGGGTCTATCTTAGGTCCAATTCTCTTTAGTATTTATATATTCACTTTTTCATTGGTTTTGCAAAATTGTAAGTCCCATTTTAGACTGATGATTCTTAAATTTACATGTCTTTTGATTCGAATGATGTAATAAACGCTTGTATTAGTATTAATCAAGACCTTCAAAAATTAGCTGACATTTCTAAACAACACCAGCTTAAACTAAATCCAAACAAATCCGCGGTCATGTTGTTTGGTAGAAATAATGACAGAGAACAGGCAGCGGCCGTCATATTGATGAGTGATATCTTCCCTACTGTGTCGAACCTCAAAAATTTAGAATTGACACTAGATTCAAATTTACGTTTTAAACAACATGTCTCAAATTGTCTGAAAAGTGCATATAGCAGTCTACGGTTAATATATCACCATCGGCATGTAATAGTGTTGTCTTGTCAAAAATCGTTTATAGTAATTCTGTTTATGTTGACGTCTAATTTTTGGATATAAAAAATATGACAGAATTTTGCACACTTTTAAACAAGTTAAATGGCTGGATATGAAAAAAGACAACTTTTACATGCAATCTGCTTATACTACAAAATTTTAAATACAACAACTCCTTCATACCTTGTATAATAAAATAACTTTCCGCACTGACTTACACCATTTAAACTTACGGTTTAGGCAAAATATTAGTTTCAAGATGTTACTGAATTTGGTAAACGTGGTTTTTTATATTGCATAACGAAACATAATGACACTAGTCTTTAAGGACGTCCTAAGGACGAATGAATTTTGACCTATAACTTTTGACCTTACGGTCATAGGTCAAAATGATGTAAACAAAAGATGTTTGTTTGTCAAGACAAACATATTTGGAAATAAAAACAAAAATTAATTTTGAAGTTTTGGGAGAGTGGGTGTGGCCAGACCCCTGTGGGTTAAGTTAGAGTTTCGAAAGCCCTTGCATCTAGACATTCTTAAAATTCTCTATCGAATGGTGTATTCAGTTTTTTTTTTTAAACACCTCGAAGGAGATGATAAACAGACAGACAGAGATTTTAAGGAAATTATATATACAGTGACCGGCAAAGAGTTTGCATCAAATGGGAAAAATTTTTGTAATTGAGATATCCGAAAATTTCTTTTGGCAAATGAATTCAGCATATTGAATGACAAAAAAAGCACTTTGACAAATGTAATGTGACCACTGTTATGACGGCAAATTTTAAAAATATCTCTTAAATATGTAAAAAGTGAGGTTAGATGACAAGATATTGAAAAATGCCTAAGAGAAAAGTTGTTCAGAATTAAATTGTACGTCTATGTGCAAATTTTCAAAAGAACTTTGCAAAATATCAGTTTTCCGGCATTTTCCGGAAATATTGAAAAACAAAATTTTTTGCGTTTGATTTGCATAAAACACAATAAAACCAACAAATAAACTTCACAATCCAGTAATTTTGATTTATTAGTCTACCAATGGACGGTAAAGAAAAAAACATTGTTTTTTTAAGACGGACTTTGTTGCAAACTCTTTGCCGGTCACTGTATATAGATACCTGCAACTTTCAAGCATGTGCAGTTTTGATTACATTTAAAACGACATCTTTTTCAACTTTAAAATGAAAATATAAATATAAAGCTCCAGACCTGTTTCTGATTTTTGTCATTTTACTTATAATGCAGCCTACTATGTGTGCAGTTTATTTGTGAGGACGATTTTAACATTAGATTTAAGTTTAAATTTAATTTTAGCTACCATTGTTTTTTTTATGTGTTTTTTCTCTCTCCTTTTGCTCGCATTCAATGAAGTTTATTTGTTCTAACTAAGTAATGCCAACAGAAGACTGTAACGACGATTAAATGTTTAAATGTAAATCGTTATACAATACTTGGTTTTATCGACACGAGTGTGTTATGCATTCTAAGTTATCGCTTAGATAACAATTTGCATTTAAACATTCAATTGTCGTTACAGTTATTTGTTGGTATTACTTAGTTTGTATCATTTATACGTGTCCGTATTACCGAGATGTCGTAAGACACACATTTCACTGTTATTTGTTCTGTTTCATAATATGTTAAATGGGTTAAGTGGAAGAGCAGCTGGCTCAGAAATGAGCAAACTGAACCTTGCCCATTACAATGTTATATTTTGTTTTGTTTTGGGAAAAATAAAGTCTATTATTATTATAAGATCATTGCAAGCAACTTGTTTTTATTTTCAGTTTTTCTGTCTTACATTTATAAGGCTAAAAAGGCATTATATCTATTTTTACATTTTGTAACAAAATCTCAGAAGACTTTTCTTCTTCTCAAAGTGCATAACGAATTCCTTGTTTATGTGGTTAAGTCGATATTGGTGGAACTGGTCGCTGTATTAGTTCACGTATTTTGGAATATGACCTTGTGTTAGGCAAGAACATGTTTTCAAGTCAGCCAAAGCTGAAAATTTTTCTAGCACTTGTTATGATTGTATTTGGGAGAGATGATTTTGGCAAGAAGTGCTTACCGGTTTTGTTAGCAAGGAAGAAAAGAAACATGTTACAGATGGTTTCTTAATAGGAACTGTGTAGGGCGCCACCTACACGATCCTTGTAGTTAATCAAGTAAATGTGAGCAAAGAGATTATGAACTATCAACCTTCTAGTTAGTGGTCACTATTTACTGATCACGAGTTCGGAGATTTACTACGTAGTGAACTGAGTTACAACAGGGTGAATATAAAGCGTTGCTACAAGAAATCCTGGTGTTGGGTATAATATTACAACGGTAGAGCTACGACTGAAACTTTAAATCTACCAGTTCCTATTCCCCCACTTCAATTACAGAAAGAATGAGAAACTATTAACACATTAAGGCGCGTCAACACCCGTAATTTGTAAGAAGTGGAAAGGTACGATATTAAGGAAAAAAACTCTCACAACACAATATCAAATCAAAGGTGGATATAAAACCAAATTAATCATCAAGTACTTGACATCTACTAATCACACTTTATACATCAGTATATTTTTTAGTTCCATATGTTTATATTGTCGGCAAAAAAAATTTGTCTAGAGTCTGATATCCTGCATCTCTATCTCTATCACCTGGTTCTTTATTTTTTATTACTCTTTGGTAATAATTATGCGTATGATTTGAAATGGTGAAACGGTTTATGTAATAAATTAAAAGTAAAATAATAATAAACCCATTCATAGAGTGCTAAATTTTCCGAGCAAAATTTGGTAGTGTCATAACGCCACCTCACGTGAACACTGTAACTAATACACTATAGCGAAACATTTTAAAATTTAAAGAAAATCATATCTAAAATTTTTTGATACAAGAATTTTTTGTAACATTTTTATTTTCAGTAAAAGTCTAGTTTAGGAAAAACTGTATCAGCATGTTTATTAATAACTAAATATTGTTTTTCTGTACAATGTACTATTGGAATTGGTCATAATTCATAGTTTATTGTCTCTTCCTAGAAAAAAATTGTATTCCATTATTTGTATTACGTCGTTTGCATTGTTTTTGTTGTTTTTTTTATTTTTCAATCTTTAATGTAACAGATGGGTCAAAATATTTACGGCCAAACAAAGGTTTAAATTTAATTAATGAAATATAAAATCACAAGTGTTAAAATCACTTGGTATAATTAGAAAGCCACTTTACATTTGGAAAATTAACTGTTATTATCGATACACACATTAACCGACTACTTACACCAATTACGCTCTATATTAATTAAATATTAAAATGATTAGTAATTCATGATGTAGGTACTTGCACAGATGTCACACATAATTACTGTCAAAAGGAAGTAAATTAATATTGTTTCGCATTATTTATTTGCAATTACCGCAAAACATGACGGCATGAAATATTGAAATTTTGGAAATTGTCACAACACAAAATCGATTTCCATGTAATTTTTAAGACTAAACCAAAGCCATTCAAAATGTTACAAACCTTTTTTTTAATTGTATTTAAGCAAAAATTAAATTAAATTATCATTTTTCAAATAATTTTGTTAATAAGTTCATTTGGATATGAATTTTTACTCCACATCTTATAAATAAGATGAGCAGTTATGCGACGACTTATTTTCACGTTTTCCGACGTTGGTTCCTTAATATTGAAATAAAAAAAAAATTATGTACGATGACTGGTCGTTTGTATACAAGATATCAAGAAAACCATCCGTCAATTTTTATGAAACTTTGTACCTTATTTATAATTCCTATCTGATTAAACTTTGGGCTTATTTTATGTAGCCAAAAGGGCCGTTAACCTACACAGATTTTTGAATTTTTAAAATATTTAGAAAAATATTCATTTTACACATTTTTGTATCAAATAAAAGTTGTTTGTAATTTAATTATGCACAACTTTTGTTTAGACTATTTTTCATCCGATTAATAATTACTGCAATATAACAATCAGGTGACTAACTAATTTTTGTAGCAATACCTCCACTAATACCAATTATACAAAAAAAGTTGAGGGAGAAAAATTGTTGGAAATTCTATTGCCTATAGCATTTTTCCTAAAACTCAAATTTGTTTTTTGTTTTGTAAGAATTTGCAACTCGTCTTAAGGAACTTGGGTGCGCGTTTTGTCCGACGTACTCTCGTAGGTAGCGTTCGTATAACGGCTTAGCAGTTACATTCACTTAACTATTGTTGGATGATACTGAAATGTTTACACCGATTTTACAAATTGCTTCGCGGTGCACTTTTTCTTAATAATTGTGAAAACCGTCGTACAGATTTTTATAAAACTTTTGCATATGAGTTTAATATATAATTGTGCAGATCTGATTAGATTTTGGTCATAATCTATCAAGCCGAAGGGCCGTAATTCTAAATAGATTTTTGAAATCTCTAGTTTAACACTAATTAAAAAATATCTACTCACCACTCCAACGAACAAATTGAAATTAAGAAAATTGATGTAATTAATCCCAAAATGAAATCCTGCTGATTTGCATTAGAATCACTGTTTGAAATATGTTTGCAACAAGATTAGTTCCTTTGAAACAATTTGATGTACAGTCTACCATATGAAAATATGAAAAATAATGTTGGTATTAAGGACGTTTGTAAAATTTCCAATGTTTGTGTACTTTGATAACCTATTTACAACCGAAAAAACATCACGTGATCAGGAACAACAATGTGTTCACTTCAATGATCGAAAATAAAAATCTGGGACCTCCTTATATATATATTTCTAGTTGATTTACGTAACTAACCGCCTAACAACTAACAAACTAACTTGTTCGACTTTTTGTTAATTAAACGTAAATGAAAACTCACGACGGGTGTCTAGTGCAACTAACATTACCATTTTAATTTCAAAGAATTTTCATTAAGTTTCCAGCTAAAAAATACAATTGGTTATATTAAACGAATTCGCTTCTTTTTCGGATCGGTAATTAAATTATTTACGGATTGTTGTTTTACCAATTGAGAAACTTTTAGGAATCATTGAAGCAGTTGAATTTAATCAATGCTAAATTAATTTTGCATTTAGTTGATAAATATTACTGCTTTGTGCTGTGCAGGGGTTTTTAACTGAACAAGCAGTTTTCAAGATTCTACACGATGAAGAATGTAGAAAGATGCGTGCAATTTCACATGTACTTTTCTTCTTATCTAACTGATTTAAACATAAAATATATACCTGTTTTAAAAGGGGTTTGAGGCTATAAATTTAAAGATGTGGTAAATAGATCAGACATTAACGGTTTGATTTTATAACCGACCAGGAAAGTGAACGGAAAATTATGCGAGGAAATTGACACAACTTTGGTAAACCTTTTTTAAACGATAACAAATAAGGTAAATAATAATAAACAGTAGGCTTGGGTCTAAAGCCTATTGTATTTGCGTTATCCTTTGGAGAGTTCCTAAATTAATATGAATATGCAGTTATTTGTCTTTCCAAGAAGTTTCAGGAAAGATGGTAGGTGATATATTTGTTCTATCCTGTAGACCACAAGTCTCGTGGGTTTCACATATTCGCTTTGTATTCACGTGTACCTTTACCTGAATTCAAACCCGGAGAATGTAGAGATTAACGCACGGAAGCTCATTCCACTCGCCACGTCTGGTCGTAGATTTATTTACAAACGGAATAGTAAAGCAACGTGTAAATGTACTCGTGCTTTGAATTTCTGTAGATTGTTTTTTAATGACACTACACTTTAGCAATACCAAAACAAATCGAAAGGTGTAGTATTCTTAAAGTTGATAAATAATTCGTTGTTAATGTTACCTTATATTTTACATAATAATTTTCGAAAAACTTAGGACGACTAAGAGAATGTTAGAAGGGGTCGCCCGAATTTTTTAACATCCTATTTCGATTGAGCTCACGTTAGCAATGGGAATTATTCCCAAATGCACATTACAATATTGATTTTCAATGTTCACGTTTTGGGTAGGCGTATATAAAATTATACAAACAATAAAAAATTTAAGTGGGTCAGTGTACAATATTATAGTCACAATTTTGTGTTTTAAAAGGATCAAACCGTAGCCGAAATACGACGTTGGTCCAATATTGATTATTATCAGATCAATATTACATCAATCTTGAAATGATACACTTTATTATAATGATGCGCCGTTAAAGCTTATGTAGATGTTTCAATATTGCACAATTAGTACAATATTGAGAAAGGTCACTTGAGGAATATTAGTTATTTATTTAATAATATTGATTTCAGTAATTAGTAATACAAAAATATACTCAATAATATCTATAATATTGCCATTTTTAGGGAACTCACGTTCTTTATAACTAATAACAAAAAAAACAAAACTTTAATTTTAATTTAAGTAAAATGCACCGTTCATCCCCTGCGTTGGTGTATCTTTTTTTTATAAAACAAAACTACTTAAATTTATGCGTAACCCGAATCACTATATTTGTTAATATCAAGATGATTAGTAGAACATCCGTTGCCGTATTGAAAATTAAAATTGTTTTTGTTCAGTTTAATAAGAAAATTCTATACTTAAATTTGTAAATTCTTAAACTACAACTCCGAGGGATGAAGAGAAAATAAACTGTATAAAAAACATTTTTTTTAACTAGCCTTACGTACAAATTAACTTCACGTTTTATGGTGTTTTACAATTGTTATACGTAAATAATTTCCTAAACATTTATGTGAGTTTTCCAATGTACCTAACGGTTGACGACGGTATACAGTGGATGTAAGCTGTTTCATATTTAATAATTTACTTACATATTTAACATCATTATACAAAGTTTTCGAGGAGGGGGGAAATGTACCAAACTTCGGGAACTGATTCTACGCAAAATTTTAAGCAAAAATAAATCTTCTTTAATCAAAGTTCAATTTCTCAGGAATCTCATTCCACAAGTTGAAAATCATACTTTACTTAATAAATATTTATTTCTGTAGTTATCTTATTCGAATGATTTTAGTTTGTAATTTACTTTTACTATTTTGCAAGCATGTTTTCAGCCACTTAGGCAACACATCTTACCACCGCTTGTATCTTTGTTACCGGTTATTTGCGAGGTTGATTTTTTGGGATTCGTTCACTGTTTGCAGTGATGAGCTGTTTGGTTTTTGAACCTATCTTTTATTTTAAATATACAACTACTATAGTCACGCAGATTTTATAAATAGTGTTTTTTTCTAGTTTTCAGAATGTATAGTGTTTTAAAATCAAAAAGCGTTGTTAATTATATATTTAATCAAGAATTGGTGGAATATAGGTAACGCCGTATCTACCGCAATTTTTCTAAAGGAATAGTGTCCAAACAAACATTCTCCAAAACCATAGAGGAAGTTAAAGGAAATAAAGACCTCTTAATCGCTGGAGATTAAATGCAAGGGTTGGGTCTATAGTTGATGTTGCAGTAGTAACCCAATATGGAAAGATGACTATAAACGAATCTGGTGAGATGCTTATAGAATGTTGCAAACAAAATATCCTCAGAATTATTTACACCTGTTTCGATCACAAGAACATACACAAGTATGCGTCTTTATTGAGGATGACACTTACTCAAAAACCATATGTTGAGAGACAACTTCTTCCTGTCGTATGAAACCACAAACCACTTTTTGGATTCACCAGATTTTGTTAAAATTAGTTGTTCACTCTTTTCCAAATTGACTACCCTAACTTCAAAATTACTTCATGACACATTTCACACCTTCAAACTTTTTTATAAACTCAAGTCCACTTTACCTAAGATTTCAGTTCTCTACAGCTTACCCAAAATACACAAACCGAACATGCCAGAAACCCCAAATTTAGTCGACAACTTGCTTCACGAGAGTTCACTACCAGGTTTTGTCACTTCTGACATTTAAACTATCCTAAAATTTTGTTTCAACTATTTTTTAGCTTTAATTAGCTTATAGTACAAACAAACACAAGGTTTCCCAATGGGCTCACCACTCTTCCCCATTCTAGCAGAGATTCTTCTCAATGAACCTCAAAAAACTCTTTGTTCATTAACAATATCCTAATCAGGCAACGTTGTGTTGACAACGTTCTCTGTGTTTTCCTTTATCTCATTCTAGAGTTTCTTGGTTTTCTTAATAAGTTACACCACAGAATCAATTTCACTATAGAGTGTTCTAAAAACAATCAACTGCCATTCTTAGATATCTTGATCATTTTAAATAAAAATAATCTTTTTCCTTTGACATCTTCCGTAAACCAACAACTAAGATCCACACGATACCGTTTGACTCCAACACAATTAGCAGCAAACAGGTTTTTTTTTCATGTACTTTTTAACATTCCACTATATAAATCTAATTTCAATAAAAAACTTAACACCATTTACCAGATTACTAATGCTATCAAATTCCCATCAAATTTAATCAATAATTTATTCAAAAAATTTTTATATAAATTCAATTTTAAAAAAATTAAGCTATCTATCTTCTTTTAATACTCCTAAAGAAAAAAAAGTTTATTTCTATACCATTTTTCTCTGAACTCGCAAATTCAATATCCAAATTAAACAAATCAATAGATTATAAGATTTGTTTTTCTTCTGCAACCAACCTTCCGAATATTTTCTCCTCAAAATTAAATTAGACAAATCCTTTAGACCTTCGCGGCATATACTAACTTCGTTGATCTTGTGATAAACTCTATATCGGTAGGACTACCAGGTTTTTAAAATTTAGGCTTGGAGAACATCTCAGGTACCATAATAAAAATAAATTTTCCAACAATATTTCTTCTGTTAAATCTACTTTCGCTCACCATGTAATTTCACGTAATCACTCTTTCTCTAATCACAAACTGATACACCCTTTTCAATGCAACTATAGTAACAAGCATATTTTGAATTTACTTGAGATCATACACATCAATATGACAGATCCTGATTTACTTCTTAATGAACAAACCAATTTTAAAGATTTACTCTTACATTATTCTTAGTTGCTGTCTCTTGAAGTTTTTTAGCTCTAATTATTAACAGATTTAAATTTCTTTCTCAATTGGTTGGTTTAAAAACAAAGTTTTACTGAATGCGTACACTGCGCCATCTGTTAGTTTTTTTATAAATTAGGTTTCTACTTTGTGTTTTGCAGTTAACTGTCATCCACTTAGTGTTGCTCACAACTAAGCCAAGTTTGTCGATTGCACATATTACTCTCGTAAGTCTTAAGAATTGTACGTGTTCCCAAACATTCTTTTAACTTATACTATATTAGTGGTTCTAATTATGTAATTAACGTGTGTTTTCATATAAAGTAGAATTTAATGTTTCATGTGCTAATGCTTTCAATGAATACCAATTTACAGTTTATAACATCTGTAGATGGCTGTTTGATCAAACAACCAAAACTAGTTAGTTATTAAGTTACTCACAATGAAAATTTCAGTATTGGTACAGACTTCAAGCCATACTTCTTTTTAACTTTTAATAATCTTAACCAATACACTAACATAATATGGATCTATGCTACATAGACAAGATACATATGCGTTAAGAGAAGCGCCCACTGTGACACGGATCACTATGTATTAGTGGCTACACTAGCATAGCATTACCAACATTACAGATAATCTACTACAGCAAGAGGATTGTAGAGAACTACATAAAAAAACGATTACAAAAAGAAATGGAAATTAGGAGTAGTTCTATATCCCCATAGAACATTTAAAATAGTTATAGACTCACAAGAAAACGGTATGAAGACAAGTAAGATAATCCTTGCTGAAAATATAACAAGTTTACAAAACTTATTAGACAGAATTCACAAAATAAGCGGGGAGATGGGCATTAGAGTAAACCACAAGAAAACAAAATATTTGGTAAGTCAATCGAAAAAGTAGAAAGATTCACGTTTTAAGGCAGTGTGACAACATACCAACTAGATCCTAATGTAGAAGTTAAACGAAGAATTGCAATGGCCAAAAACAGCTTCTCAAATATGAAATCATTCCTATGCAACGGCAATCTTAATCTGAAGCTTCGACAAAGAATGGCTAAATGTTACAATGAATAAAATGGAAGCAATGGAAATGTGGATTCCCCGACGTGTGTTGAAAACATTATGCCTTGCGAAACAATCAAATGAACGAATTCAATGCCGTAAACCGTCATATTTGTGGCACGTATTGAGAGCAGAACGATACGAACTATTGGAAGTAATACTACCCGGAAAAATAAAAGGACGGAGAACACAGGTTTCGTGTCTCAATAATATCAAGGGAAGAACGGGAACTCGAATTATTCCATCTAGCAACAGACGGAGAAGCTTTTGGATTAGTGATTGCCAATTAGAGAAACCCAACCAGGACATATAAAAAGAAGCAGTAGTCGACAATATTAAAGATGAAAACCAGTCGATAGTGAGTGACATACAGAAAGCAGCAATGGCAGCGTAGGAAGTAAAGGACAAAATAAAATAGAAATACAAGTATTGATTTGTAAAAAAATAAATTATATTATAAACGGATAAATACTAAAACAAATGAAAAAAAGAAGAATACAAAAATAAAAACGTAGAAGTCGGAAGAACAATAAAAGAGGAAAAGAACAAATTTTGGGAACAGAAATGTAACCAAATTAAATCTTTAATTAGGAGTCCAAGATTCACTGAAGTATGGAAATACAAAAAATAATTGATAGATAGAGATAATACCGACGGCATAGAAATCACACTATTATAATTAATGCGATACAGATACGGATGGAAAATGAACAATCTGTTGGCTTAAGGGGCGTTTCCGTAAACTTGCTCAAGTAAGTGGGAAATAATGGTTCATTTGATGGAAGTCTGGTGGAAGAAATACTACGTTCCTAAACAATAGAAAACATTGTATATTGTATCTGAATTTTAGAATGGAAATAGAAAAGCCCATGAAACTACAAAGGACTGAGGACGTTTAATAGACTTATTGGATGAATACTATAGAATAGATTTCAAACGGACATTGGCGAATAAATTGGTGAAGATCAGAATTGATTTATCCTTAGTAGATTAAGTACAGCAAGTAACGGAAAAAAAATTTTAACGGAAGAAGAAGTACATATCGTCGTTGCCATGTCGAAATCTGCTATGTGTTTTTTTTTCAGCAAAATCAAATATTTGAACCATATCACAGATTATAGCCTCGCGCAGTCATAATTATTGAATATTTTTTAACAAACCCAATCACTTTTTAAAAAAGCAAGTTTTAACTTGACAACGACGATATATCCTTTACTGATTTGAAAAAAGCCTGTGCCGCAATGATAACTTTGGAACACATGCAACATCTGATTGAAATTATAAAAGAATTGTATGAAAAAATATATCATTTATAAAAGTAGGAAAACAACTCTCCAGTTCTCTATATACGTAAAAGTATAGTAAACCTTTAGAACTAGAAAATGCAATAACGTGAATGACGAGGTGGTGCTAAGGTATGACTTTTAATTTATGATAAATAGGTTACACAATGAATTCTGTGACGCCACTGGAGTTACTAGAATGATTTGCGACGTTTGAGAACTATTTAGTTATTCATGTGGTTTTCAGTCAGTTGTGAATTGTCATTCAATGCGAGTTGATATAAATTATAACGTCGTGTAATGTTGTTGTATTTATCTGAATTATAAGAACTGTACGTGTTAAATGAATAATCTCTATATAATAATGTAATATAGTTGGCTGTGTTTATACTTACTGCCTCGCTGTTGTGAATGCGAAAAGAAAAACAAAGCGAAAAGATTCGTAACAATACAATAAATAGGGATTACAAGTAAGCTTACAAAAAACTGAGTACTTAGTAGCTAATTCGAAAGTTAATTTGAAATAATTATAAACTATGCAACTGGACAATTTTAAATACCTGAGTGCGCAAATTAATAAAGACGGATTAGATTAGAAACGTTTAAAATAAAAAATAAAATCCAACAACACAGGAACATTATTGGAGCTTTAAACCCTCTTCGGTGGAGTAAAACATATCAGTAAAGAACAAAAAACAAATAGGACAAACTATGGTGGAATCAGTGCTTGACATACACTTGTGATGTGTATGGTATGAATGCTGACATATAAAGAAAACTAACAACTGTTGAAATGGATTGATTACCTTCGCAGAAGTAATAAAGTATCCAAAATGTAACATGCATTTAATGTAGAAATACGAAACCGAATGCGGGTTAAAGAAACAATAATCGACAGTGTAGAGAAACGGAGTTTAAAATAGTTTGGACATTTACAGAAATTGCCACAGGAGAGAAAGAAAAAAAGTATTTCAGTGGCAATCATCAGGAAGAAGAAAGCAAAGAAGATCACGACGCTTCTCAAACGTGGGATTTAGGGGGGTAATGACAGTCGAAGAATGTGAGTTTAAGAAATTATCTGCCACTTTTATTAATAAGCCTAGAAGTTAAAATCGAATTGTTTCAGGCGCTACCATATTTTCAAATGTATACAGAGTTTTCAAACTTTAGCCGACACTATTGCTAACTTTGTTATTATTAAAGCTACAAGGTCGGTTAAATAAGTAATCTAGTAGCATTTGTTTCTCTCATCACCATGGTGAAAACAGAATAAAAAATCGAACATTGCGTTTGCGAGTTATGTCAAATTGTTCCTTTTTTTTAAAATATACAATATTTTCAATCGATAGAAAATTAAATACTGAACAAAAGGTATCCCATTATTTTTATCTTAAAGTCAAAAATGACAAAGCTAAAGTCAAAAATGACAGAGATATTGATGATTTTTCATATTGGTTAAGGTGGCTGTGTTAGTTATAATTTTGCTTTACCATAAAGTAGAAAGTAGCAAGAATATCAGACCCATGGGTGGTCGAGTAGTAATGCCAAGGACGTAGTCAAATTTATTAGTCGGAAAACCGTTGGTCGAGGCGGTTTGAATCTTGAATATTTTGTAATGGGGATAGATTAACATACAAAATTCACGGTGGCTATATTCAGCAGAAATGGTAAATGAAATAAAAAAGAGGAATATCCATGAAGCGAAAGGATGTGGTTTATTTTAATTTATTCTGTAAACATTAAAAGAAAAATTCAAATTAGATGCTCAAAAACGTCACCGTCTTGGTCCAAGCATTTTTGAGCCCGCCTGTAAACGCTTCTAATGGTTGTAAACTGTTTACCAGTGAAACTTCAATTTGACATTTTAATCCTGATGACATTTATACAACAAACGATTGTAGTTTATAAGATCACAGCCACTTTAAACTTATTTGAAAAATCATCAATAGCTCTGTCATTTTTGACTTTAGGATAAAAAATATATACAAAACCGGACAATAAAATCCATGTACACATATTTGGTCAAAATCTTAAACATACTCAACACAAAGATCTCTGTGCACGTAAATATCCTATAAACTATTACATTCCAACACAAACAACAACAAATACAAGATTATAAACCAAATATTTAAAATTTGGTACCTATGCACTCGTCTTCTCAATAACCATTTTGAATTCAAAAAGACGTATTACACATTTTTTAACAGTCGCCGGAAGCAATAATTATAAACTTACGTACAATTTACTACTTTTCTTGTTCAGTCTTCACTACTTGAACGTTAATCAAAAATGAGTTGTTGAAAAGGCCAAAAGTTCTATAAAGTTTTGCCCCCTTTCTTAATCTTTAACGATTCAAACAACCAATCAAAAGCTAACACTAATTAACAAAGAAATATGCAATTCAACAAAAAAAGGTGTCAATGGAAATGAAGCTTAACAAAAGCTCTTACATATCAAGCAAATATTTTAATAGTTTTACAGACTAAATTAAAGTAATTCCTTATGAAAAAGCAAGGATCAAATTTGAAACCATCAATATCCACGATTTGAAAAAAGAATTAATTATTAAATAAAATATTCCTTTACAGTAAAATCATAAATAATATAGATAGTGACAAAATTGTTTCCAGTCCATACTATCCTTAACAATCCTTTTCTATTGTACAATATTCCTCTTGACTTTGTTTTGAGTTCAATTAGCATATGCTACTTGTCTCCATTTTTATTATTATTTGTTTATAACCTATATTCAATCTAAGTGTACCTTCTTCAAAATCTAAAATTACCAAAAATTTTGTAAAAGAATCTATACTTATTATTGAATCCACGAAATTTTCAAAATCATTTAGTAACAAGAATTCATGACATAGGTACGTTATATCTTTTACACATAAGCACATTATTGTTGAGCCATCTGAAGCTTTTGACCCAACTTTTACCATTTACTGTTGTTTTCTATGATAAATCAACAATTATATTACCTGTTGAACTACTTAAATATTACAACAATATGATGTGCCGCTTGTGCTAACGTAGTACGCCCGAAAAGTAAGTTGTACTACAGCAACTTGACAGATATGGTCCAGTTCACGTCTAAAACAAAAGATTTTTACTGCTTCATAGTCGGTTAATCCACCCAAAACCTAATCAGGTCTACTGAAGTTTGTGTATTGTTGTTAGTGTTATTTTCTTCCGAATTGGGGTAGAATGCATTATTGCATTTCCATGTTTATTTAGAATATTCGTTTTAGCGTTATCACAATTTCTCTAATGCACAGTTTCATAAAAATATTTATTTTTGTAACCATGTGAATTGCGTTGTTTATTTCAGTTAGTTTTATTGCGGTTATGCCAATTATCATTAGACTGATTGTAGTTATTATGTAGTGACCATACCTAGTAGTGGTATAAAATTACCACCTCTGCGCCTGAAAGAAAAATTGCTCGAACCTGAATTACCTCTCCACTCACGTACATTATTAGTAAAATTATACTTATTATTTACATGAAAACTCGTAATTTTGTTTTAGGTTTTGTTAATGACCTTTCTAGTACGTTAGTAAACAAATTGATTGGAATTGTTTCATTATTGTTTTTACTTAAATGTTTCTATGTAAATCAAACGTAGAGTTACATGATTAAGATTTAAGATTTCTAAACACCGATCTACATTTTATTTAAAAAAATAATTTGATTTATATTGTATAAATAAATTCTTTTATTTAGTTATTTAAAATAATATTAAGTAGATTAAGTTGTTGTTTCTAACATTCATAAATGCAAAATTGACATTAAGTATAAAGGGCTATTTATAAAAGTATTTTCGTTGACAAATACAAAAGCATTACATTGCATTTCAATGCAAATAAGGAGGTGTTTCAAAAGTGTAAAGAAAAAAAGTTTTCTGTATAGATAAACGATTTAAATGGTCAAAGATTTGGGTAGTAGGAAAGAAAAGTGAACGATTAAAAAACACAAAATTACTTTTAAGTGGTACGATGAAGGGGATGCGACATGTAAAGTCGGCGTTTGAGTTTCGAAGTGTAAACATGAAGGAGTAAATCGAAGTTGATTGACAAAGTTTATTGTATACTGTCGTTAAATTAGATCGATACAATTACATCGAAAGTTAATTGAAATAAAAAGTGCACTTAATAAAAAGCAAGAAACCGAAACATTTCCACTTTTGATGACGTAATCAAGTTGCAATATGTTACCATTAACATCACCGAGGGCCAACTATAATCACATCACCAAGCGCCAACGACAAGAAGCTATCTAGCGCAGTTCAGTTCAGTTTCATACATGTTTATTCGCTACTTCAATTTGTACAATTTTTATTGCTTAATCCTAAATGACATAAAATAACTCCGTTGGATCAACTTTCAACTTCAAAATTTCCTCGTCCGTTTATTTTTGATCCTCTGGGCTGACAATTTATTCTAACTTAACCTAAGATGACATACTTAGTCACCTTGTGCTTTGGCATGTCGTCTAAATCGTAAACCCAGAACCGCGTGATAAGTGGGTTAGCGTGGGCTGCAATGACCGCGAGAAACGGGGTTTCAACTACCCCTCTTCCGACCACTCAACTCTCGTGTCTCTTTTTATCGTTCACTTTTCACTCAATGATTTTATCTTTAACCTTTTAAATGCATTTGTCCTTATAGAAAATTTAAGCCTGTGCACTTTTTTACATCTGCATGTGAATACTTCTTTACACGTAATGTCAATTTTGCCTTAATCATCTTAATTTTACGTTAGATTTGAATAGAAATATTTACTATAAATTTAATTCCAATACAAATTCTATTCAAATAACTAACATTTTTTATTATTTAAAATAATTCTTTCAGCGCAATATAAAATTGTAGAAATATTAATAACATACTTTTGAATACAAAACTCGTACAATGCGTGGTGCGATCAGTAAGCGTTGGTCGTACAACAAGACACTCTCGAACTCTTGAAATGTTTCATTTAGCTTGTTTTGACTAACAGCATGTTTCAATTTACATTCTCAATTAATTATTTGTTTGAATTTCATACAAGTGATGCAGTTTTTCCAGTTAAAAACTTTCTATACTAAATACTCTTTTAACTTTTAACAAAACAAGAAAACGTTTAGAAAATATAATTTTGGCTGTAAATGCATTCCTCTTACTTCTTTTTGAACAACAACCAATAACCTGTTTTTTCGTAGATACTTAACCATTGCAGATGCTTAAAGGGTTAGAAAATGATTAACAAAAACCCTACTTTGATGTAATTGCAACACTAACCAATGGAACATCTGCATCTTATATAAAACAACAAATAAATACAATATACTAATTTCTAAAGGTTAAAAACCAGTCGTAGCAAAGTTCCAATAAAACGACTAATCAAGCAAATTTTCCTCACAATTGTACACTTCCTAACATAATCATTGCTTTTTCTTTTCCGCTAATATTTTTAATCGATTTAAAAAGGTAAACTAAGTTACTACTTGTCTTGTTCAATTTTTACATAATATTTTTACTCGCTCTATGTAGTCTTTACATTATGTTAATATATTAATTATTCGATTAACACAGTAATAAGTTTAATGAACAAAGCAGTAATTTTTTAGTAATATTAATAATCTACAACATCATATTATAACGGTTTTCCAATAGATGCTGTGTTATTTTCCTTAACGAGATATTGATCTTGCGTTGAGTCTATGCTTATCAATTGCCATAGTTATTAACTTAATACAACTTATAACTTTACCTTAATTGAAGAAGTTCTAAAAATAAGATATAACATATAGTAAATGTTAAATTGATTTTTTTATAATACCGATGGTTTTATTAGATATTGGGTACAAACTGAATAGCTAAAAGAGTACTTAACTTACAGTACTTTTCGTTGATGTAGAATATTTTAAAAAATTACACACATTATTTTTTCAAATAAAAGTTGTTGGCAATATCATTACTCACAACTTTTGATAAACAATTTTTTTCCCGATGCTGAATTACACCGTAATTAACGAGTTGTGCTGATCTCACATGACCTTAACTTACCTGAATAATAATAACAACACAAAAACATTTTTTTGAACAAAATTTGTTAAGTGAATTCCATTCTTAAAAGCTTTTCAAGGGAGCGAGCGCACGACGGTCTTAAACAGCCGATACAATACCCGTAGACATATTTTTCTTATCGATTTTGGGCGGCTTTTATACGTTTAGTTTGGTTTTCGGGCAAAATGTTTTATATCGTTACACACTTTCTATACGCTATTACACGTTTGTTAGTATCGGAACGATGTGTATTACTGTGTGAAACGCTTTAATATGTAAAAGTATATTTTCCTATAAAATTCAGCATGCACTATTTTTCTTTTCTTAGTATTTAATACCTGTCAATTTTTAATCTATTTTTGGAAGATGGCCTTAATCACCCACAAACTAAAACAAAAACTAAATTTTTGGAAATTAGAAATAATATCTCATACCAACATTAAGAATAAATAATGGCATCGAGTTGAATTTATCGTATCTTATTTAGATGTTCACGTTTACGTATTAACAGGTACGGTGCTTATGGTTGAATCATTAACGCAAACGTGCCATTTATAAAGAGGGGCTTTTCGGCCTACTCGTAAATCTAAACAGAAGACGATTATCTGTAACTATTAAATAAACGTTTCTGTAATTACATTTTGATGTTATATTAAATAAGGGGCTATTCTTCTGTTCAACGCCGATCATCAAAATGATTGCATAAGTAAAAAGATAAACTATTCATAAAGTTATCTTTAATAGGAAACAACGTCGATATTGTGTTATAACGTGTACAAACAGTTGAAGTATACGTAAAGCAAACTTTACAAGGCATCCCTTAGTATAATGGTTTTATTAAAACTTGATGTAATTAAAAACCCAATATAAAACCTAAAACGCTATTACTATGCAGACTTTAGTTGCTTAAACAAATAGTTTTTAATGGCAATTAAAACTGAAACTATTATATATATACATGGTGTTTCTAAATTGATGCCAAATATTCAACAGGGTAAATTTTTCAGCAAAAATTAAGGAGGGACTTTTATATAAAGTTTTGTTCAAAACCACTTTCCCTCCAAGTTACAGCCCCTTAAAGTTAGGGGGAAGAAACAGTTTTTATTTAATATGTCCACTATGGAAGAAGTTAGAAGAATGAAATTTGGCAGATAATTGATGCTAAAAAGTGACATTTTTGGCTGTTTTGTAACCCTGCAAAGTTTATACAAGGGGGTGAAAAAATTAACCCTTATAATATTTTGCCTCAGAACTTTTTAGTGCGTCTACATCTTCTTATTTAGAAATTTTATTCAAAAAGACGGTTTTAAACTGCAACTTTTTCATGTCTTCGCTATTTCTCGTAAAGTTTTTAGTTTGATCACAAAAAAAAATAAAACATTACTCATTCCTTTTTGCCATACATTCAGAGGGGTTATCGTTTGTTTAAAAAAATCAAGTAGGCCAGTGTCAAATGATGTCATAATGACAAATATTTGCCTAGGTTTATTGTCCTAGTTTTCTTCGTGACATTTTGTAAACTTTCAAGAACTGAAATCAATTACATAAATAAAATGGCAAACTATACAAACGCAGAAATGGCAGATATGCATTTCGTATATGGCCGTGCTAATGGAAATGGATTAAGAGCTCAGAGGCTTTACGCTGAATTATATCCACAAGAACATTACCCCATCATAGTTTATTCGCGTATATTCGTCAACGTCTTCGAGAAGAAGGAAACTTTTCAAGAAGTACTGTCGATTGCGGACGTCCTCGAGAGGTAAGAACTGTAGCACTAGAAGAGGCTGTTCTTAATTTAATAGAAGAATCGCCCGAAACAAGTACGAGAAAAATTTCCCAACAGTTAAATGTGAGTAATTCAACAATATTCAAAATTTTGAAAGAACAAATGTTATATCCCTACCATATCCAACGAGTTGAAGCGCTCTTACCTAGAGATTTTCTACCTCGTTTAATTTTTTGTCAATGGATGCTTCAAATGATCATACAAATTCCGCAATTAATATGTCGTATTTTGTTTACTGATTCCCGAGAATCTATATGAAATGTCCATAATAATCACATATGGGACGAAGAAAACCCACACTAAATTGTTGAATCTAATTTTCAACACCAACTTTCATTAAATGTGTGGCTTGGTGTCATTGATGATTATTTAATTGGACTATATTTTCTACCAATAAGATTAAATGGAAACGAATACAGCCATTTCCTCGAAGAAGTGTTGCCTACTCTTCTTGAAGATGTTCCTCTACAAATTAGGCAAGAACTATGGTTCATGCATGATGGCGCTCCTGTCCATTTTAGTGTTATGGCTCGCCGGTTCTTAGACGAAGTGTATGCAAACCGTTGAATAGGACGAGGAGGCCCTCAGAACTGGCCTGCCCGACTCCAGAATTGAATCCGTTGAATTTTTGCATTTGGGGTTTTCTTAAAACGCTAGTTTATTCAACTCCCGTTGAAGATATCAATGATTTAAGGGATCGTGTTTTATCTGAGGGGCGTCATTATCAACATATATTGTGAATATTCTAATTAATATTTTGTTACCATTGTTAATTAGTTTGTTTTGTTGTTTGTTAATAGTAATTAGTAGTACAATAATTATTATTCAATTTATTATTCTGATATTTCCTAATTTACAACATTTTTTTACTAAATAAAAATGCCATTATTTAGTTCTGCAGACTGTTTTAAGTATTTACGAAACTCTTCAAGAAACCAGGACACTAAAACTGTTAATCATTATGACATCATTTGACACCGGCCCACTTCATTTTTTTAAACAAACGATAACCCCTCTGAATGTATGTGAAAAAGGAATGAGTAATGTGTTATTTTTTTGTGATCAAACTAAGAATTTTACGGGAAATAGCAAAACATGAAAAAGTTGCAGTTTGAATCCGTCTTTTTAAATAAAATTTTTAAGTAGGAAAATGTAGACGCATTAAAAAGTTCTGAAGCAAAATATTATAAAGGTTAATTTTTTCACCCCCTTGTATAAACTTTGCAGGGTTACAAAAACCGCCAATAAATGTCACTTTATTAGCATCAATTATCTGCCAAATTTCATTCTTCTAACTTCTTCCATAGTGGACATATTAAATAAAAACTGTTTCTTCCTCCTAACTTTAAGGGGCTGTAACTTGGAGGGAAAGTGGTTTTGAATAAATCTTTATATGAAAGTCCCCCCCTTAATTTTTGCTGAAAAATTACTCTGTTGAATATTTTGCATCAATTTAGAAACACCCTGTATAAGCTTAATGAATAGAATTATCGATTATTATACGTCGATGTACACAAGAATTTTTAAGTAGTAATGTTATTTATGCCAACATGATTTTGTAAATTTTTGTTAATTTCAATTTTATAATTCACACATCTTTTTTAATATCCCTTTTAATTTTAAATATTTATCAACGTTTGTCGTTATCTTTGTTCTAAAAATAAGTCTTTATGTTGCACAATTAAACTGTTTTGAACTTTTGTCGAAAGGATATGATTTTGTTTATTTTGCGTTTATGTGACATTTCTCGATAATTTTATCGGCATGCAGCTGCAGTTGTTTGTCGCTAGCATGCTATTGAGATAACAATATAGCTGACTCAATGGGTTTATTGCCGTTTCGTTTCGTGTCACCTGGAAAAGGGGAGCAGTTTGCATGACGTTTTTGCTGTAGGCAATACTCACTTAAAAAAATTGTAACTGGAGTTAATTAAATAAAAAAAGTTTCGTGTTATGAAGTTTTTGGTAAAGGTTTTTTTACCCGTTTCGCAGTTGCGGATAATGAGTGTACTTCAGACCAAAATATATAGTTTTCGTCGTTTCGTGTAATACGGATTTGTTAAGCTCTCGAAACACATACCTAGTTACCTACGCAGTTTCGGGCGTTTTTGAAGAGAATTACACCATGTTTTGCCAGTTTTTGGTTGTTTTATCAAGAAAAACTTTATGAATGTTTCTTTCAAATACTGCAACATTTCCGGAATACATCCCCGCAACGCTGTCTTGAAGATCAAGCTCTTTTGTTACGCTAGAAGCAAGTTAAAGTATTTATTTCCGTTTCTTCATTACGAATTTAAACGTTACCAAATTTAAGAAAGGTTTGATCATAATTTATTATTTTAACCGTTGAAGAATGTTCAAGTATAGTATTCCGTTATTTGTTTAATACTAATTAGAAATATTTTTGTACTACGCACGTACGAATGTATTACAGTTTTCGTTTAATAATTTGTTTTTAGTTAATCTAGGTAGTTTCCTAACAGGATGTTAGGCTTTCACTAAGCAGTGTGCCAAAAGATTCTAGTTCAAAGACATTCAAGTTGATTGTTATCCGCGTTTTAGTTTTTAGTATGTGCAACCTCTTTCAAGGTATCTATTTTATTTTTTATACTAACTTTCCTTATAGGAGAGGATTCTAAATAATTACACTAAATGTTTAACTTTTTGCAACATTTTGCCTTCTAGTGTGAAACATTGCCAAAAATCAAACATTTAGTTTAATTATTTACAATCCTCTCCTATAAGTAAAGTTAATACCAGAATTAAATTAAAACTGAGAGGGATAAGAATATATTTTGTTTTAAATATTTTTTGAATACTTGTTGTACAGTTTTTTTGTCCCATTGCTGTATTGGTCAATTGGTTTATGTCAATAAATCAGTTTTGTAAATATAGAAATTATATAAGATTAAATAAAGCCAATTAATTTGTTTAGATGCTTCACGTTTTTCATTTAGTAATATGTTATAAATATTTTGGTAACGTGAGTTTTTGTTTGGTGGAAACCGTTATAGTGTACGTTTTCATTTATTCATGTAAAAGAACTTTTTTGTACAATTAATACTTTCTCTACCGTGAGAGACGAACGTCAAGGAGATGGCTTAGTCACATTTATTTGTATTTATTTTAATACGTTTATTTCATTTTATATAGGTGATGTTTGCACAACTAAATATTTAATGGACCCTATGTAACCCA
The DNA here is from genome assembly GCA_030710515.1 of Abscondita cerata. Lineage (NCBI taxonomy): Eukaryota > Metazoa > Arthropoda > Insecta > Coleoptera > Lampyridae > Abscondita > Abscondita cerata. Next base: position 91,639 of record JALBCR010001638.1, on the reverse strand, counting down.
AAATTGTCGCGGTCTTAAAAATTTATCTGGTTAAGTAGGTAGGAGGGTAGAGATTGGTGAAACTCGTCCGTTACCTACGGTGTTATACACTGTTAAATAACATTTTTCAGTTTTAATTAGAAACGCATACATAAATGAGCTAAATTGCTCGGAACCATTTTTTTATCTACAATTTAATAATAATGTTTGCTCGTATTTATTCATAAACTTATGAACGGTTTCCCAACAGAACACTTATATTTGCTTCTGATAAATAATTTTCTACAATGTACGTTAATTATTTTGATACATGTTGTGTTTGTTTAATTGTTTGGAGGAATCTGAGGTTTGTATACCTTCCTACACTCAGGCAGCTTAGGTAGAAATTTACGTTTTTATATAAACCGAAATAGTATTGAATTAAATTTACTTTATCTTCACGTTTGTGTTTCATTTTTTTTACTAAGCTTCTCCCACTTTTCAATCAGCCAAGTTAGTTTTGGGTTTAGTGGCAAATTATTTAATTTTCGTTTTTGCAAGTGCCTAGGTTGCGTTACATTACAGCACCCAAAAAGATGTGCGATTTAATGTGATTTTTGGTTGAACACTTGGTTGGCTTCTTAAGACATTCAGAAGAGAATATCAATTATCGCATTATTGCTTACAGAGAAAATGGAATTTGAAAATTCAAGGACTATACAGGTTGATTGTTTTTACAACTTCTTAAGATTAGTTGTACCAATCGAAAGCATCACTTTAAATTTTGAATAATCAATAACTAATAACTTTAGCGCTATACTTGTGTTATAGTTTTTTAAAGAGAATTTATCAAAGAATCACTTTAGCTTAAAAACTACTACAGATTCATTTAAAAAATTAAGTTGATATCATTTTCACTTAAACAGGAAATCGGCCATTTTGTGCAAGGTTTGTGAAATACTCATCTTGTATACTTGTAAAACTTTTTGTAATAACCTTTTGTCTATTATGGATAATAAAAGAGTAAATTAAGTGGCCCTGAATTTATAATCAACCTGTATACAGTAGGTGAGTATCGGACCCAGTACGCTTTCTTGTGGCACCCCGCTATTATTTACTATAATACATCTTGTTTATTTGTAAAACAAACTTTTCTGTCGGATAAGACTGTAAAGTTCTTGTAATTTGTTTTAATCACGAGAAAGATCGTGAAGACTCTCTTTTCGTCTAATAATGTTCTGAAATCATATTATTCACCTCAATTACATGAGTATATTTTTGCGATAAGTGCTTAGACTTCCAAAAGTTTATGTACGTATTTCATTTTGTGTCCAGCCCAGTCGTTTGGTGTCGACTTCAAGGTCGTCGGTCCTCACTCCTATCCTCCAAAGCCTGATTTGGGATTCTTTTGGTGTCCATTCTCGCAACATGACCAAACCATCTCATATTTTGCCTGTCAATCCTGTCTATTAAAGGTTCAGCATGTAGACTGACGCTAATAGTCTGGTTCCTCGCTCTATCGCATTTCGCCTCAAATACCCCATCTCTGTAGCCTGTTCTCTGATACTTTTGTTGGTGGTGTGAGGTCAAGACTCACAACCGAAAGTAAGGGTCAGCAAAAATGTGGAGTTGTAAACAACCAATTTTGTTTTAGAATTATTTAGAAATGTTTTGCTGAGTGCATATTACAGTCTGACCTTTGCTGCTGTTTTGTGTTTAAAGCTTTGTCCAGTTTGTTATTAAAGCTCAGCACTGCCTCCAAATATTTAAATTCCTCAACTTGTTTCAGTTCTGTAGTTCCTATTGTAGTGCTATGTTGCTGTTGTTCTCTGATAATAACCATAGTTTCTGTTTTGGAATTGTTGATCCTTAATCCTCTTCCTTGCATTGCAGCAGCCCAAACACTCAGATTATGCTGTAACTGTTTTGCTGGTCTAGTTAGCAAAACAACATCGTCTGCATGTGCTTGCCGTTTTTACTTCTGACATGAGCCAATATCCTACCTTGAGTAATTTGAGTTCCCACTTACATACTTTCAGCACGTCATCAATCAGAATAATAAAGAGGTATGGAATAATAATATTTTCTTGTCTACTCCACTGGTTGTAAGAAACTCATTTGAACATGCGTTCCCCGTCCTAATGTACTTCCTGCAAGTTTTATAGAAACTTTGTATGGTCTTGATGAGCGTCTCCTGCACTCCACATTTTAACAGCTGCGACCACTTCCCACTGTCGAAAGCCTTTTCGAAACCAATGAAGCACGAGTGTATTTCTCTTTCTGTTCTATGGCTTTTTCTAATAATTGGCCGCATCGTAAAGATTAGGTTTTGGGTTTTTTACTCCGCTCTAAAACCATACTCTCCAGCAAGTGCTCTACTTGACTCATGAAACGCTCCATCAAAACCCTAGAGTAAATTTTCTTTGGTACACTCAGTAAGGGAATGGCCTCGGTGATTTTGGCAGGACCGGTTATCTCCCTTTTTAAGCATAGGAATTATTACCGAAACCTCTCAGTCCTTAGGTATCGTTACATACTTCCATGCCAGATTTATCACATGTAGAAGCAGCTTTTCACCCTCCTTTCCCATGTATTGTAGAAGTTCCGGTGCCAACAAATTATGGCCTGCTGATATCCCCAGTTTCATTTTCTTCAATGACGCTATCAATTTCTCCCTAGAAATCCGGTCTGGCGGTTTCGTCTCTTTAGTGTCCCTGGTTTCAGTTTTGCCTTCTTGTACTTTTTCACATTTAAGAGCTCGGAGAAATGCTTTTTCCTCCACTTCGTAATAGAAAGCTTCTCTCTGAACATCTTCCCATCTTTACTCAATACAAATTTTATTGGGTTTTCTTAGTTTTCCTTATTTTTTTCAAAGTACTATAAAATAACTTTTGGTTATTTGCTATTCGCTTAGCTTTCCTGACTATGTTTCTTACTTTTATACTCTTTCTTTAAATTGGTGATAGATTTCATGTTGATTTATTATTTATATATGATTGCCACCTCAAACTTCTGCTAGTATTTCCTCCGTCTACCATTTCGTTATTTTTAACACGCCTTCCTCGGCACTTAGTTAAACCACAGACCTTTTTTACGACAACTGATTTAAAACTAATCCACACTTGTTCTAAGTCATTTGAGTTTGAAAAAACCTCAGGTTTTTTGGCAATTAGTTTTCTGTATTTCTCCCGTTTGACTTCATTTCTCTTAGCTCGACTGTTTTGATCTTTTCTTCCAACAGTTTCTTTTCTCCTACTTTCTCATTAGGTTGTCACTCTTGCATCTCTGCATTTCTTAAATTCTTCTCCCTTTACTATAATATAATCTATAATAGACTTTTCTTTTCTTTCGGGTTCTACTTTACTAAACTTGTGTATTTCTTTGTGGGGGAACATCACCAATTGTCCCCTTGAAATCTTATGGTTTTTGACCCACTCTTCCATTCATATTTCCATGTATCATAAAGTTTTAATTTCGTCAACAATGATTTGAAGGGTGTCGAAGAAATTGTCTTTTGTTTCTGCATTCTCATTGTCTTTCGGAGCATACACCGCTATAAGTGTAACTTGGTCTTCTCGCTTTTTAATTCTTAACCACATTATTTGTTCATTAATAAATTTCCATTTGCAGATATAGTCGACTTTGTCTTTGTGTATAAGGAATCCTACTCTATCGCCTCTGGTATCTTGGTACCCTTGAGTACATAAGCATCAAATCACCAAAATGCCAAAAATTTTAGCTTTTGTTTACTGATCTCATCTACAAGCTCATTCACTTTCCTTTTTAAACTTGTTACTTTCCATGTTCCATATGTCGCCAGGTCATTGATTGTTTAGACATCTCGGATTTTATTCTGTGTGTTCATTTAATCAATTAAACTCCTAGGTTGGTGGAGGGGCTGCTTCCTTAGTACTGCCAAGCCAGTACTTCTATAGCTTTAAAGGCAGATGGAAAGCTTTCTACTTCCTGAGAAGTTTACTCAGGTTACTTCGAGAGATTATGAGTTATACTGCGCAACATGTTTGTTACATAACCAAAATATTACGAGGAGTAACATAGTTTAGGTCCCATCTCTACCTGACCTCTCTGAGGGGAAGTACATGGGCCTGGGCAACGCTAGTAATTATTATTTGGAGAGAGATCAGATATTCTAGACTTTCTCTCTCTTTCTAACTTCATCATTATCTCGTAACGTACATCGTAAAGATTGGTTTGAAAATTTCCTAATCTTAGTGGGTTAATTTAATTTTTTCTATAATCCTTATGTTACCTGTTGTAAGTTGCTTAGCCTGTCTTTTAGTAAATGTATTACTCACTTTCACTAAATTACTCCGTTTTAAAGCACAATTTTCTTCCACTTAAGCAGTTTGCTGTGATACAAATAATTAATGTCATTTAATTTTTGTTTTTAAATAAAAATGAGTCATATTTGTGTTGCAATAAGAGTACTTTTTGTACAACAACGTACTATTGCATTAATATTTTTAATTGGCTCATCTGACTCAATTATTACACAAAAACATAATTAAACATTTAATATTTAATTTTTCGGTTCATTTCAAAGCTTTGCCGTAAATTAAATTTTGGTTCAATTAATTATACAAACACCATCGCCGTCGGCTATAAGAAATAAATTATTACTACACATTATATCTAAACAAAGCTACTTTTACCCACAAGAGACTTGCCCAAATGTTCCTCCACAGGGATGTATTCATTTATGCAATAATACACGTTGTTGTAAAGTAAATTATTAAGCTAACATTGAAAGAAGACGGGGCACTTCTGGAGTAATAACGAAGAGTGAATGAGTAATTGAGTTGATTATAAGTATTGCGTTTCTTAAAAAGTTTTGAATCTGTATGAAGTAGACCGCTTTAATAGCTTTTTAGATAAATGGAAAGAACAGCTGGTGCGCTATTTCCAGATACCATCACAAACCTCTTAGTTTTACTTAGAAACGCATTAGACTTTAATATCTATTCAAACTTAGGTCGTGATTCGGAAAATCGATAGTTGCCATCCCAAACTTTTTTATTTTGTTTGGAAAGTTAATTGGTTTTCAAGCTAAGGTAGAACTATTCCGTAAATATTATAAAAAATAAACACTATGGATCTAGATCAAAGACAAGTCCTTGATTTGATCTCACCATTTGAAGATAATTATCCGTGAAGCGACGCGAGCATTCTAAATAACGTTTGAAGAGTTACTGGCTTGATTTTAACGGAAAATACTGACTAGGGAGTACGGATCATTTCTCCAGTGCTACTTCCATTACTTTGCAAACATCTAAACGTTGAGTATTCTACAACTCGTATTTCAAGGATTTACACCAGCTTTTATTTCACGAGATTCCTGTTTTTTCCCTTTATTGTTATTCATAATACTGTACGCGTTCTTGACTTTTATCGCACCTAGTACAGCTACAACGAACGCTAAATTATATTTTTGTTTTTCTTTTAACCTGACAGAAACATTACGTTTAATTGCTTTGTTTTAAAGTTTAAATTTGGAAAAATAGGTGTTTGTGCGAAAACATGAGCTTATTAAACTAAGAACTTTCGAGGTGGAAAGTTTAAATTATAATACCTGTTGCTATTGTAACATGGAACGTTTACTTTCGTAAAATTAAGTTTATTGAGCTAATATTTGATTTTGCTGCACTAAGTTGTTCGTGTACAAATTTCGGTAGTTGACTTTGGAATCTACGACAGGATTAATCGAGCTCAGGTAAAATAAGGCGCATTTACTTACAAGTTGCAAAGTTCTACGCTAATGTCGGCATACAGTAATCATTTGTAACAATCGCTTAGTCAATTTTGGTAATTGCATTAGGAAAGCTCACATTCAGTTTAAGATTGTATAACGTGCATGCTACCATTTTTATGTAAATATTTACGTAATTATTCCAAAGTTGCTTTTATACATGTACAAGTAAAATAAAGAATTTTTTGTCCCAGAGGATTTTTGTAAAAAGATTGGGTTCTGTACATTTTTAAATATTTTGCCTACACTAATTTTAAATGAATAAATTCTAATTTTTATTCTACATTTTTTTGTAAAAATAAGGAGTTGTACGACAGCTTCTAAATCGAAAATATTTCATCCGCATGTAAATAAAGATACCATAACTCAAAAGCTACTCAGTAAAAGTTGGTACTTATTTTTTTAGCTACTGTTGCGTTTAAAAGTTTTATATCGTCACGTGATGTCGTGCACTTCTGAGTGAAGGGTGTCCAAATTTTTTAAATAATGAGACCGAAATGAGATGTAAAACAGTCGGACAAATTCTTACCTGATAATTGGTCGACTCTTATAAAACTAAATATTTTATATTTTAAGCATAAATTTTAAATTAGAATTGGATTCATTTCCGCATTCACGTTATTTAACGAAAACGTTAGATCAATTTAGATAAATAAAGTACTTACACTATTAATATTTAAACGTAAAAATAAAAAAAAATGTAGTATTTAGCTAAAAATGATACAAAGGCAGCGTCGTTTGTGGTCCGAGTGTTCGTTGACCTTCTTTGCAGACAAACCTTCTCGTATTTTAGCGGTAGATAGTAAATTGGTAAATCGATTTTTAATTAAAATCTTTGGTTATTTCCTCAAAATCTTGCATGCGTGATATAAGAAAATACAGTAACAGTTTTACTTCTGTCACAATAGACGATACAGAATCGGAGGTATCAAAATAAGATAAAAACGGAAGGTAAAAGAGAAAGAAAAAAAAAGGCCCTAAAGCAAAATAAAACAATGAAATAAGGAAAATATTAACAGAGATAAAATTACCAACATAATATTTGGGGCTCTTTAATAAAGATATTAACAGCATAAAAAATAAGTGTGTTTGGGGTTCACAAACACGGACTCCTTACGACAAAACCCTTGCGGTGGCGCAACTAGGCAAAATTAAATAATATGCATTCCATAGATATAAATAAATGCAGAAAACATATACGGGGTAAATCAAAGACAAATATATACAGTTTTCACTACAAAATGTGTACATTCAAATCATTCAATGTAACAGGTAGAATTATTAAAAAGATAAAATAAAAATTAGAACGTAACAGTATCAGTGCCTGAGATTTTGAGGAAGTTAAATTGTCGATTGCTCATTGTTCTTTACTAATTCTTCTTCTTGTATTAGGGTAATTCCCAAACTATAATTTCCATGAAGTACCCATCCAAAAAAGTTTTTGATAGAGGCTCTCACACAGAGAGCAAAACGTCAGCAATTTCAATAATTTGAGTTGTTTTAGTGTTTCCACTTCCATCTAGAAGGGATCCAAATTCACAATTATTACAAATTTTTGGAAGAAACCTTAACTTTGTCCTCTTATAGTTCTGACGTGTAGTAAAAAAAAATTTTTGTCTGGATTTTACGTATACATGTTAAAAAGCCAAATAAATTTTGAAGAAATTACCTTCATTTTACTTTTAAATGAAATTAAATAACTCAGTTATTATGGAATTTATCCAACTGCGATTTCGCAGCTTTAATATGCATTACATGTGGTACCTACAGCTGGTTGTTCACCTTTCCAACTTTGCTTGGTTTTGAGTAATCAGTTATAGTATTTTCGCTGTAGCTTTGCGGTTAAGTGATTAGGGATTTCCACTTGCAAACTGTATGCTTCAATATTTGTGAAAGTCAGTGGTACTTAAAATTTCTACATAGGTATTCGTCATTAAAATTGCAATTGGCTAGGAATGTAACAATTATAAAAAATAAATGGTTTAGAACCCTGAATTCTTATTTAAAAGTTTACATTTGAACAAAAGGGAGCTCATTATTCCATTGTCACCAAACAATACTTAATGGTGTTGTTTACCTGTTTATTGCTCGAGGCGATTAGACATGCCCAATATTTTAGGTAGGTATAATATAAAATGTTAGAAGAGGACAACACTATAAGAGTATGTGATTTCTGAAATTAAGCGCTAATCACTTAACCGCAAAGCTACAGCGAAAATACTATATTTAAATTGAACTTCTTAAATTCATGGATAACTTGATTTTTTTAAATGGCACCACCTACTTTTTTATGTGCCGTTGGAAAGGTAAACATTCCAACCTTGCTTAGTTTTGAATAATCAGTTATTTAAATTGAACTCTCTAAATTCATGGATAACTTGATTTTTTCAAATGGCACAACCTACTTTTTTATGTGCCGTTGAACGTCATAAGCTTTATAATGATAAGATTGTAGGTATCTAACTCTTGCTCAAAAATCCGTAAGAGGTAGATACCTACAACCTTATCATTAGAATGTTTATAAAATTTCACGTTTAACGGCACATAAAAAATTAGGTGGTGCCATTTGAAAAAATCAAGTTATCCATGAATTTAGGGAGTTTAATTTAAATAATTGATTACTCAAAACTTAGCAAAGTTAAAAAGGTGCACAACTAGTTTTAGTTAGCACATGTAATGCATATTAAAGCTACGAAATGGATAAATTCCAAGAGTTATTTAATTTTTTCAAAACGTCAATTTTTCCGGAAAAAGTGAAATAATGCAAAAACCCTCCATTTTAGACATTATGTATGATGCATAAAATTGCATTAGAATTTTCTAAGAAATTCAAATTTGTAATAAAAAATGAGTGGTTCTATTTATAAAAATATAACTTTGGTACAGGTGATTCAAAGAAACGGGAAATTTTGAAAGTTGTGTTGGTAGCCGTGGGCGATTGGTACCACTGAATAAGGTATGCCAGCCAGTCAACAAAACCTTGCCATTTAGTTATCATGGATGCTTAGAGTGGTGCGCATCGTGCGTTTGCGATCAAAGCCTTTTACAAGAACAATGACAGTATGGAGGGGGCACGTAGAGAATTCCGCCGTCATTTTAATTTAGGACGCCACGATCGTGTTCCATCAGCACATGCAATTAAAGCATGGATACATAATTTCGAGGAATCTGGTTCAGCAATGGGAAAGAAACATCCAGGTCGTGCGCGAACCATTCGTACACCAGTCAATATCCAAGCTGTTCGAGATGCGGTCATAAGAAGTCCACATCGGTCAATTCGTCGTCACGCTTCATCTTTACAGTTGCACAGTTCAAGTGTTCGACGAATATTAATACAGGACTTGAAATGGACAATGTGACGAAGAGACTACAGGAATGTTTGCGTAATTCGTTTTATTTAGGGTCAGTTGCACCAAACTCGATTCATTTAAGGGAGTAATGATTGTTTTAAACCACAGTTAAATTTAACTGAGTTTGGTGCAATTGCTGCCTTTACTATTTATATCGGTAGTTATAGAAGTAGTTATTTATGTAGTTTTTAGAAATAGTTATTAGGAGTATAGTTATTTATGTAGTTTTTAGAAGTATAGTTATTTATGTAGTTTTTAGAAGTAGTTATTAAGAGTATAGTTATTTATGTAGTATGTAGTTATTCATTTAGTTATTATTTTTACTAATTTGAAATCGTCATAATTTATACACTTTCTAATAATACAATTATACTTACTTTCATTGCCAAATAAATTTTGTCTTCTGCTTCGTTAATAAATTTACTAATTTCGAATTCTTCTAAAATTTTGGATTTTTTCGGAGTGTATCCTTCTGAACACCGTTTTAGAAGAGCTTTTAATTTGTAATAATTCGAAATGTCATGATTTAAATGGATGTTTATACACGACTTTAATTGAGAATAAAGACTCCATAAGCTGGATGCTTTGTATTTTTGCCGTTTTAACTCAAAATATGCCAGCATGACGTTTTCAGAAATCGTCGAAATGTTATTCTCTTTGCGCCATTTCTCAAATTCCGTAAAATTTTTTCATAAGTTGAGCGCGACTTTACTGGAAGTAAATTTTCCATTGTGTTTTGTGCGATTTCTCGTATTTCAGGAGGAGTACTTTCTAAATCATCTTCCATATTTAACAACTTCTTTACACGAATAAAATTTATAATTAACTCTACAGAAAAATTATACTGACGCTTCGAATATATTTATAACCATAGCCGCCTTTAATTGAAAAAGTGTTGCCAACAGTGACAACCTTAGTGATAAAATTTTTTTTAAAGTTATTTATATTTTACAAAGCCCAAAAACGCAAAGTAGAAAAATACTATATGATATCTCGTTTATAAGGCATTTTGTCGCACTTACTTCTTTATGGCACTCCTCGCTGCGCTCGTCGTGCCCTAAACCCGTGCGTGCGCGAAAATGCTTCTTATGAAACTCGTATCATAATATACTATTATAGAACATAATAATATTTGTCTAGTTTATATATGTTTTTATTTAATTTTGATGTAAAAAAAACACATCATTTTCTAATGTAAGAAAAAAACTGAAAGTTTTATTTCGTTTGAATTACAATTTATTTTGTTACAGTTGTGCAATAAACAAAAAAAACTTTATACAGTTCAACATTGCAATTCTAACGACATTTTCAGAAATAACGCAAATCTTGATTTTTGGAAAAAAATTTAATTTGACAGATAATGAGTATTGCGTATTAGGTATGTACTAGTGCTACTTATTGTACTTTGTTGGTTTTTGTAATATTTCCTAAAATACGTAAAAAAGAATTTATTTTTAGAATGTGTTTTAATGTTGATGAATTTTATTTGAAACATACGAGGATGTATTGATATCTAGTTAGCCTAGACCAGTTCCTTGCATAAACAAAATATTGCGATACCATAGCAACGAATAACTTATTGGAAGTGTCAGTGTAAAGTTTGACGTCAAAAAGTAAACCAGAGTCACGCAATAAATTAAATGAAAAAGATGTCCACCGAAATTGTGAAAATCGAAAAATTGGAGTATCGAGCCATCATCAAGTACCTGTATTTAAAAGGGTTAAGAGGTAAGCAGATTTACGAAGATATGCTTAATACCCTTGGTGATCAATGTCCTTCGTATGCGACCGTCAAAAATTGGAATGCAAGCTTCAAAAGAGGTAAATTTTCCATTGAAGATGATGACCGATCGGGAAGGTCAGTTTCTGTGTCAGTCCCCGAAAATATCGATGCAGTTCATGACATGATTTTATCAGACCGTCAAATTGGGCTAAAACGGATATCTGAAGCACTGAATATTTCATACGAACGCGTTCATCATATGGTTCACGTCAATTTGGACATGAGAAAAATTGCTGCAAAATGGATCCCCAAATGTTTGAATGTTGACCAAAAGCGTGCAAGGGTAGAAGCATCGCGTTCAATCTGTGCTCGATTTGAAAACGATGTAGACTTCTTAAACCGAATTGTTACTATGGATGAGACTTGGGTACATTTCTACGATCCAGAAACAAAGCAACAATCGATGGAATGGCGACACTCTGGTTCTCCAAGACCTAAGAAGTTTCGTGTCCAAAAATCTGCTGGAAAAGTTCTTGCTTCAGTTTTTGGGATTGCCATGGAGTAATCATGATTGATTTTTGGATAAGGGTAGAACAATAACTGGAGATTACTATTCGACATTACTGACCACTCTACGGGAAAATATTAAAGAGAAAAGACGCGGAAAGCTATCCAAAGGTGTTTTGTTTTTGCAGGACAACGCCCTTGCACACAAATCTCATGTTGCCATGCAAAAATTCGTGATTTAGGGTTTGAATTACTAGAACACCCCCTTATTCACCCGATTTGGCTCCGTCCGACTATCACCTCTTTCCTCAACTGAAAAAAGTTTAAAAGGTCGTACATTTTCTTCCAACAAGGAGGTAATAGAAGCTGTGGAGGTCTGGTTTGCAGAGCAAGAAGAAAATTTTTTTGAAAGGTCTAGAGACGTTGCAGGTATGCTGTAATAAATGTATCCAATTAAGAGGAGAATATGTTGAGTAATAAAATATTTTGACATTGAAATTTTGTTTGGTTCTATAGTAGGCTAAGAATTTTTCAATATATCCTCGTACTTTGGCAATTCATGATAATAGAAACCAGGAAAATAAAATAATAAATAGATCATGTTTTACCACTGTAACTGACACTACTGATTGATATTAAAAAATTACCTAATAAATTATTAGGAAGTTTAATGTAATTATTAATTTTCAATTTTCAAATTAGTACTTACAAAAAATTTAAGCTTTTCCAACAAGAAATTGTGATCCATCTCTTGAAATTGACTTGCACTTAATAAAATTTCAATGAAAATATAAAAAAAAATGGTAGTCTTTGAATAAACTAAATGAATTAGCCAAAGAATACAACTTACTAATCCCAACTTTATTAAACGTTTGATGTAAATTTTCTTTGGCTTTTCTTTTCCTTCAGATGTTTTTTCTGACGTACTGATCTTTATAGAACAAAACGTTACGGTTTCCTTCTTTTTCCGCAAATTCTTACCGCATTTAAAATGTTACATAAATAGCTGATACTTATTAGAACTGAAATGACTAACGTAATTAATTGCATTTAAAGGGGGAACACAATGGGCAAATTGTTACCCTAAAATTTTAAAATAAAATAGATTAAAATATGTGATTCATATAATGTACAAATTCACAAATTTCAAATTTAATAAAACAATAATTCATCAACTCGGTCACTCAATTATATACATTAATTGTTAACTGTATCAATTTGTCTACTAAATTATTTTCTAATATAAGACGTACCTAATTAAATTTTAAAATAGAAAACAAATTTTAGTAAAAAGTATTTAATTTTTTTTTATAGGTATTTACAATTTTATACCAAAGAAAATATAAGTATAGTTTTTGAAATTTCTAATCGATAATGATTTTTCAGACTTTGTATACGCAACATATATTGCATTTTTGAAGGCAAGCGGTCCTCAAGTTTAGTTATTTCTATCTTATTTAAATAATATTTATAATGGAATTAATTGTTATGTAAAATGGCTGATAATAATTAATTGTGATTTTATTTTATTTATTCTCATAAAACTTCTTAAAATTTGACATGTTTAGAAAAACATTTTTATTTTTTCTTCAATATAGATTTTTAAGCCCGGTTGCACCAACACAACTTAAACTTAAGTAATACTTGAAAACTTAGATACAATTGTTTTCAAACTTAAGTCGTGTTAGTGCAACCGGCCATTAATAATGTTTGCCTCTAATTAATTTTAACAAAGAACTTTTAATTTTATTCTTAATTGTTGAACCAAATGTTTTTCATTTCAATACCATAAATAATATATAGCTTCGTATTTCTATTCATACGACTTTGTCGCTTTTAGAAAAGTATCAGTATCTTCTAAGCATATTTTTCTTTATGCATGGTAGTTTAGAAAATAAAGATAAAGATACAATTGTTTTCAAACTTAAGTCGTGTTAGTGCAACCGGCCATTAATAATGTTTGCCTCTAATTAATTTTAACAAAGAACTTTTAATTTTATTCTTAATTGTTGAACCAAATGTTTTTCATTTCAATACCATAAATAATATATAGCTTCGTATTTCTATTCATACGACTTTGTCGCTTTTAGAAAAGTATCAGTATCTTCTAAGCATATTTTTCTTTATGCATGGTAGTTTAGAAAAAGTCTACTAAAATCCAAAATCCTGTACGTCCTAGTCCAAACTTAAGTATATAATTTGAATCAGTATTGAATTGCGGGGGAGAATGGAGGATTTGGTGGAATGAAGGTTTTACCATGGGGTGCTAGGCCCAATATAGTGGAAAATTATATCTTTTTTCTACCATCCGCCTGACACAACGGGAATTTCTATTAGTTATACTCCTACCGATAAAATTATCGGGGGCAATACCACTAGAGCTCAGATTTGGGAGATTTAATTTTTGATTACTTACTTTTATTGGCAATTTAACAGATTGAGTGCAATTACTACATGAAAGTAAGTACGAGAAAAAAACATAAAAATAACCGGCTCAAAAATCTAAGCTCGACTGGTATTTGTTAAGATAATTCCAAGAATTAAGTATCTTATAATAAAGCACAGAAAACCTTAATAATTTTATAAATAAGAAAGTACTAAACTATACCTTTTTTTCATCCAGAACAAAATTTGCAATTCCACTTAATATTTTAGCTTTACAAATATACCACATTATTGTTGTAATTTAATTGTCAAATACACAGTTGACAGATATAATTTTCAAACTGACGCGATGTTTTATACATAGATGGATTCACCATGGTAACGTAATTCATCCGATTTTTTTATCCACTTGCATTTCTGTTCCTTCCTATTTGTTTGATAGCAAACTACGGTTTTTGTGTAAAAAAATGGAATTTTTACATATGAGTGTAATTGTCGATGAAATATCAGAATATGGTCGCAAGATAGTCAACATTAAGCACAGAATAACTAAGAACCCATTAATGATGTCCTATGTAGACCTCGAATCAAAAGAGAATTAAATAAATTTATGAACTACATCTTACTATATCTAGGCAAAATAATATTATCCATTGTACTTAGTGCCAACTATACCGTGTTAAATTCAATATTAATTGATATAATTTTTCTAGCACAATTTAAGCACAATATAGCAACATATTTTATGGATACGAGAAAATAACTTGGAGCTGTTACCCTGGCCAGCAAAAAGCCCAGGTTTTAACATTATCGAAAATGTTTGGGCTCAAATACTTGCTGTTATCCGAAGACAACAAGGGCCAAATTTTATACCAGTAAACCGTAATGCACTAATTGCAGCCATTGATACCGCATGGAAAACGATTAATATTAATTATATTGATACCTTGATAGCGTCAATGAGCAGACGCCTCCAAGAATGTATCAATAATAATGGAGGTCACACCCATTATTGATTTCTTATATTTATTTATATAGTAATACCTTTATTTAAAAAAAAAGTTTTCATTTAATTTTAAACTATAACTTGGTATCTTAATTATAATTATGTAATAAATTCTTGTCAAAAACTAAATATATACGTTGACAATAAGAATTGCCTTAGTTTTTATTTTCACTTTTATATTAACTACAGAAAAAAATGAAACGTCATAAAATATACATTTTGTAAGGACTAAATATTATGAATAGAGAGTTTAATGATTTTTTTTAATAACTTACAATAATTAGTAGGTTAGATTTATTTAAAAATAATCAGTCAACCCAAATAACCATGTTTAGTTTTTGATTTAATTTAAAAGTTATTGCTTGTAGACGTTTTTAAATCAAAATTATTTCTAATTTTATTTTGTAAACATTTCCTAAACAAAATTTTGATTCGATAATTAATCGAGCTATGGTGTTTAATTAGCGATACCTTCAAATATATTCTTTAAAGAAAAAATTAAGTAAGCAACGTAAATTACCTATTTTCTAAAACGTGCTTAGTGTAATGATTCATTCTACAGTCCTTCTATAAGATAACCCCTGCTGAGACTACCTGCTGTTAGAATTATAAATGATGCCCTTAAGCCCGCTTCACAATGTGCAAACTTTTGTTTACAGAAATTGTGGTGTCCAAGTTTTAAATTCCATGAGTGTACAGTCTGTGTAACAGTTTAACGCGTTCGGTTAAAAACTTTCTAGACTTTTCATATTCTGTGATGCTACCAATCATACCCATTTTTCTGAACAAAGTGACGCAAGAGATTTTAAAACGTAAATTATGGTTAACAAACCATGTAAACCTCCACCTAATCCTAGAAAGACTGGTATTGAAGAGAATTTTGGAAGATGATGGAATAAATTCAATAACTATTTATCAATTTGATTTTCGTTAAAACCATTCTACTGTACAGCAATGCCACATAATCATTAGTATCATCCACATAAACCTTCAAGAAAAGAAAACATTCTTCCTGGATGTCCGTGTATGGCAGGAAGGTCTCTTCTATAAATTTAAATTATTTCTTTCTACACCTCATTATTTGTTTGCAAAATTACACCAATTGGAGCGACACTTCCGAATAAATTTCAAACCTTAAATTATTACCCTATAAAATCCGGTATTTTCTACTTAATATTCGCGGCTGACATCTCGACCACAAACCCAACCTAGCAATAATATCCACAAGCAACAACCCTCAAATTGCTTCTGAAAATTTACAAACACACTCAATCACAAACAAGTACCAATTAACACACAAATAAGTCCCTCGGACTAATCCTACGAGGGTGGTCTGAAAAGTTTCCGACCTGTATACCTGTAGCTACTGGGTGATATTCAAACACTACTTCTTAATTACTCTGAATAATCAAAATATACTATTAAGTTACATCAGTAGTTGTGAAAAGACCTTATGCAATAATTTTAAAAACATATTTTTATTCTTTTCAAATAAGCAGTAAATAAGTAGAATTTTCAACGATAGCTGAATTCAATAAAAACTATAAATTAATCTCATAAACATGTATACCTACCAATTTTCACTCAGTATAAAATAACTTAATAACACCCAAAAACACGCTGACCCGTTTTGGTTCAGCTGAAGTGCGTTTCTCTTTTCAATCTCGTTAGATACATCATTCCTGAAAAAATCAGCCGGTACAAAATAATTAGCTCTCAAGTGTCGCTGCCTCCAGGACTATAAGTGGACAAAGATCTTAGCTCACCACAGAAAACAAAATATTATTAACTATACAAATGTATACTCAAGCCCATCTGGACTTTTAGAATTTAGTTCTGGTGATGCGCAAAACCATTTAATACACAAATTATTTACAAAACCCAATCTAAAATACTAACAATGATCTTCAATGCGCCCTTGTACGTTAGTAATAAAACCTTACATGAAGATGTCGGCATATCGTTTGTTAGGCTAACCAGAAAATACTTGGAACCAAAACACCCCAACGATGAAGCACAACAACTTCATACTACACCATTAGTCAGAATAAGGCTAAAGAAACAGTGGTCAACGGATATTGAATTCGATATTAATCAATTATCTCATATTGTACAAACAAGGAAAATTATCGCATGAACATGTTGTAAATTTGCAATAAATTAAATTAAAAAAAAAACTTTTCTAGTGAACGACTTTCTAATGCAAATAACATGTTTGTTACTTTTTTAAATAAAATGTCTTACATTTCTCACTTCTTGATGGCTCCAAATGGTCGAAACAGCTGTCTAGTGATTTCGGTGCGATTGCTCAAATCTCTCGCATACGATTGTTCTAAAGCCAGTCTGTATATTCAATTAAAAAATTTTCAAATGCATAATATATAATTTATGAACCCAATGTGTTTCGTTTGTTTCTGAGTCAAATACTTTCTAAACAAACACTTCTACAAATTATAATTCGTTTTATTGCCTAAATTCATGGTAAGACATATTAGTCAAAACTTCATACACGATGAAATTATGTTCATGCAATTTATACTTTTCATTTGAATTTGTATGTTTGCAGAATAATTTGATAAATTGTAATGAATGAAAATATTGGAAAGCTTATAATATAGATTCACCTTTTGGTAATTTTTTATTTTTCTTATTGTTCAAAATGAAGGACATAAACCTCAAAATTTATTGAATTAATTGTATATTATTTGCAAGTGGTTATGTCACTGCGTACATTGAATAATCCCTTTTAGGTTTGAATAAATACTTACGAAATGAAATCGAATTGAATTTGTTGAATTGATTTGTTACAAGTAGCCGACTTTCAATCACTCTTCTCTTAACGAAATACGTTAAATCCGATCCTAAACTTGTCATTGAAATTTTTTATTTGCGAAAACGGTGTTGGTTTATAAAACATTATAGTAATGAAAGAAAACAATTCATTTTAATAAGAAAGGGGTGCTACAGAAAATGAATTTTCTGAAATATACATCTATATATAAACGGTGACAGTTGGGCTATTTGTCACAAAAGAATTGTGTAAATAGCGAATGTTAGCTTACTAAAAGACATGTCGCAATTTGTTCGCGTCTTATAAAATGCAACTGCACAGTAAAATTTTTAAAATGTCGTATATTTGTTTACAACGTAAATCACCAGTTAACCTACAATTTATTGCAATGAGTCTTAAAACGTGCAAAACGTCGAGTTTTACTATAGTCGTACAATTAGTTTAAGAGTTTTCATCCGGGCTGTCACAGAAATTGATGCGGTAAAATGACGTTAATATGAAAACATTAAGATTCCAACGCCGAAGGAACCCTTTGACAGATAGGGCTTTTACATTCCTCTTATATAACAGTTCTAATTTCTACTAAATGTTTCGTCGTTTTAATACTAACTTTAGTGTAAATAAATTCTTTACTAAGAACGTTTCAAAGGAATTGTAACAAGGTGCTTTATATTTTGTAGAACACACGATGAATTGTTAAATTGTATCAAACATTTTCTTATATCTTCTGTCAGTGATTACATTCTTTGAGTGTAGTATGTAGTTAGCATTACGTTTCCTTCTATAATTTCAGACACTTTCATTAAAATTACTTGTTTAGAACTTGTTCTGTTATTTGAGCTTTTTTTTTTATTTTATAAGCAACACCTACAGTAATTTGTTTAATGGTCTTCTAAATGTACTTACCTACAATAACTTTTTTTAAATTGCGAGGTATAATAGTTTTATTATTCTGTAACATAGTAAAATTGAAAACTTTTGAAATTTATTATTAAATTACAGTAAAAATCGTAAACTGCAAAAACAATTTTTTTTATCGTATTTTTCTAATATCTCTTAGTTTTATATCTATTGGTGAACTTCAATAATAATACGAACAATTAAAGTGCAATGAAACTTTGAAGTCTTACGGAATTATTTTACAGTAATATTCTTTTGGGTGAATTTAAGAATATAGTAATTATTTATAATTTCCATATAAAACTATATTTTGCACTCTTGTTGAAAAAAAAATGTGTTTTTGTTATGAACAATTGAAAATATTAGGCAAGATAATCGAGCAAATGACATAGAATAAGTGGGAATCGATTTGTGTTAAAAAAATGTAAATTGAAAAAAAAACATGTCATTTGTTTATTTAAAAGCCGAGATATAAACAATTTACATTGTTATAGTTTATTTGGTAACTGGAGAATATTGTACAATGTCTTCGATATATTAGCAATCAAGCTACAATAGTTTAAGAAGCTTGAGATTAGTAGTTTTTGGTTAAAAAAATAGCAACAATAGGTCTCGTCGGGTAGCGCAACGTGATTCGGAGCACAGCTCTTAAACGCTTCAACGCACAGTTGGCGAGGCTTTTAAAAATCGTTTAATTGGCATTTTCTTAATTGACTTATTAATTTGACTAATTTGAATGTGATTTTATTACTTAATTATAATATCTATTGTAACTTATGCCTAAAATGCTATCAAATATATTAGTACATTTTCGACATTAATGTATTGTTAATGTTACCTACATGGAAATGTACAACTAAGCAAAACTGCAAAAACAACCATAATTCTGTTACAGATATTTTACGAGCTAGTGGTAATGCATGCACATTTTTAAGAAAGTGAATCAAATTGTATTTACTAGCAGAAAATATTAAATTTCATTTACAAACAGGTGAGTATGTGGCACATATTGGGGCACATTCAAGATAGAGATGATTAGGGATGAAGTAACATTATATAATTTATCTTGTCTTATGAGATCAGTAAGCACAGTAGATACATTTTCAATAATAGTTTTTTAGTCAACGTCGTCACCAGGAATTAATCTAGATATTCGAATCATGAGATAAACTGTGTTGATAGCGTTTGGCTTTAATTGCGCTAGAGGAAAAAGCCAAAAATTTTGGTTTGAGATTGTTCAAAGTATGCTCAATTCCGTTGAACTCTTAGTCAATGGTAGTTTTAATTTAACTGAATTGTCAGGTTTTCGTATCGTAAAAGAGGATAAAGCTGACGGCGACGTTGGTCTGGTGTAGATAAAGGCGTTATACATCAAATATTTTATCAAGTAATACAAACATTTTAGGAATTAACAATAGGTAACCTTACTGCAGAGCTATATTTGATAAAGTAAAAGTAACACAATGTGTAAGTGTCTCAAGCAAAAGACAACAAAAAATACACACACGTTAGATAACGTACAAATAAAGTCAAAAAGTTCAAATTCAAACAGAAATTCATACATTTACAAATATTTACAATTATAATTACAACGATAGAGAAAAATATTTTGAAAACACACAAATTTAAAGAAAGAAATTTATTATATAAAAACATAAAAGAAGGGTTGAACATGTGAATCATAAAATAAATTTTAAATTACTAAATATTTGATCGATATTAAATCAAAACTAATTTAACTAAATACTTCAACAAAAATAATTGAATTTGAATAAAAATTTTCACCTTCAAATACATCAAATCATGTACAAAATAAAGAGTACAAACTTCACGGAGTTGACCATTACACAATATTCCATTTGCAGTTATTTTTGTTTCAAATTCCAGCACTTTTGATTCCAAGAAAGTATGACTAGTTAGAAACGGTTCCTCGATCCATATTTTAGTTTTCCAAAACTTACATGAAATAATATGAAGACAACGAACCATACGGATAACAAAAAATAGATAATGAAAGAAAAAAAATGACCAAAGTAAAGCCCTTTAATTAAATTAAAACACTATTACTTGAAAAAATATAAACAAATTATGCTTACCAAAATTACTATTGGGTCTTTAAATAAAAATAATTAAGATACGTCCGGTTAATGCAATAAATTCATTTTATTTCACCGTGAAATCTAACAACCGAATGTGGTTTTCCAGTCGATGTTAAGGTATAAGATAAATATAGAGACCCATATAGAGAATGAATTGAAATTAAATATTTAGTTTCAACCATAAATTTTTTTTTAAAGTGAGCGAATAGTGAACAGTTAATAGAGAAGAAGGTATATATATATATATATATATATATATATATATATATATATATAAAACGGTGGTGATAGCGATTACTGATAACTCGTTGTAATATACGTGCATACAAAGTTAGAGTGATAAGAATATTACGCACGTGCGACGTGTAAACAGTGACGATAAAGTATATGAAAACAGAACGTACGCTTTTGCAAAGTAAAAGTTCGATTGTGATTACGTACATAAATAGTATTTATCATTGGATAAAAATAATATACAGAGTACAATAAAGTTTAAGGAATGTCTGAATCGGAAGGAACAGGGTCAGAAGCGAGAAAAAGATCACATGATGAAATTTATAATATATTTAGAAGAAGTAAAAAGACGGAAAATTACCAAAAACTAAAGGTACACAGGAAGAGGTTGGAATAAGAGAACTTTGCCAAGAAATGTTAAATGAAATAAAATCGATAAAAGCAAACCAAGAAAAAAACTTAAGGAAATGGAGGAAAAGATAGGTAGATAAGTTAGAGAGAAGAATAGACAACATAGAAAGGGAAAAAGAAGAAATAACTTGGTAATAAAAGGATTAGAAGTAAACGGAGGAAAAGGGAAATACTGAGACAAGTGGAAGAAATGGTGAAAAATAAAATGGGGGTGAAAGAAAAGTTGGAGGATGCTACAGAAATAAGAAAAGGAGTAATAATAGTAAAAGTGGGAAGTATGGAGAAGAAACTGAAATTTTGAAAGAAAAAGGAAGCTGTTTATAGATGATGACATGACAAAAGAAAGAAAGAGGTATACAGGGAAACATAAGGATTGAGGCTAAAAAGTTAGAAAAGGAAGAGAAAAGAGTGCGGCTAGGGTATATGAAAATGTGGGTAAATGGGGAGGAAAGAAGATGGTGTGAAAGGAACGAAAATTTAAAAAAATGACCTAAAAAACTAAGCATAATGTGGAGAGAGAATAAAGAAAAAAGGGACATCAACACAAGGAAAGAGGGAAATATGGGTCAATGATAGAGAAAAATAAAATTTTGTTTTGTAACATAGCGGGTATAAAAAACAAAGGGAAAGACTTTTAGAAATATATATATGAGTTTACAATGGTGGGGTTGATTGAAACGTAGATAAAGAAAAAAAGTAGGAAAGATGTCAGAAGAATTTGAATGGAAAGTACAAATTGCAGTGAGGGATGAGAGAAAAGATAGAGCAAAAGGGGAATAATTACTGGAGTAAAAATGGTATGGAAGAATGAAGAAAAAGTAGAAGGGAAACAGGTGCATGGAATGATAAAAGAAGCATAAAAACTGAAAGAGGGGAAAATATGAAATAGTAACAGTATACGGAAAAAGAAATGGAAAAACCAAAAAGATATAGAGGAGATGATAGGCGAAGAAGAAGAAAGAAAAATAATTATAAGAGGAGACTTCAACGCGAGAATAGGAGAAGAAAGAGGAATGGCTATAATGGAAGGGTGATTAGAAGAAAATCAATGGATAAGAAGATAAATAGGCAAGGAAGAATATTAATAGAAATGTGTGAAGATAGAGGGTGGACAATCTTAAATGGGAATATCGATGGGGGGAAAGGGCAGAATTTACGTTTATTAGTGCGAGAGGAGAATCTGTGATAGACTACGTGATAGCAAACTAGAGGGGAATAGAGGGTATCGAGAACTATACAAATTAAAGATGGAGGAAGATCAGGAAACGGAAGAAGAAGTGCAAGATGAAATAAAAATAATAGTAAAAAAATGGAAGAAGCAGTCGAAAGGAGAAGCTATAAAATAAGCAGAAAAGAAGTAGGAAAACACAAAGAGTAGTGCAATAGAGGATGTGAAATGACGAAAAATGAAATGCGAAGAGGGAGGAGAAAATAAAAATAAGAAAAAATAAAATTGAAGAATATAAGAATTTAAGAGTCAAACACAAAGAAGAATGTGTAAGAATAAAAGAAGAATATAAGAGGGAAATGGAACAGGAGATAAAGAAAATAGAAAATGAAGAGGAAGTGTGGAGATTTATTAACAAAAGAAAGAGGAAAGGCAAAAAAAAAGGAGTAAGGATAGAAAAAGATAGATGGAAAGCAAAACTGTATAGAACTATTAGAAGGAGAACACGAAAAATCCAATAAAGACAAAGGCGGATCAGAAAAAGAAATGGAGAAATAACAAAAGAAGAATTAGAGGAAGCATTAAAAAGGTTAAAACGGGAAAAGCAGAAGGTACCGATGGATCGCAGGCGGAACAGTGAAAGTATACAGGGGAGAAGATGAGAGAAAGGTTAAGAAAAATATTTAATAAAATATGGAAAGGAGAGGGAGTGCCAGATGAATGGAAAGAAGTTATAATATGTCCGATATATAAAGGAGGAGAGAAGAGAGAAATAAAGAATTACAGAGAGTAAGTATAACAAATGCAGGATACAAAATTTACGCAGAAATTATAATAAGAACCAGATTGGAAAAAGAGATGGAAGAAAAGAAGATATTATCGGACTGGCAGGCAGGTTTTAAGAAGGGGAGAAGAATTATGGATAATATATATATACTAAAACAAATAGTTAATAAGGAACTGGAAAAGAAAGGAAGAAAAGTATATACTTTGTTTTTAGATATAAAAGCAGGATTTGATAATGTAAACAGGAATAAATTATGGAAGACACTGAGAGAGCAAACGGTAAAAGAAGAGTGAGTGCAAGTAATAGAAGAGATATACGAGGAAACTAAAAGTAGAACAAGGGTGGAGGAAAAATTAGGGGAAGATTTCTGGGTGAAAAAGGGTTGAGGCAGGGCTGTCCATTAAGTCCAAGCCTCTTTCTGATATACATACAAGACATGGAGGAAAAAATACGTAGACATCAAAATGGAGGAGTAGTGACAGTGAAAATAAAGGTGACGATGCTAGCATACGCGGATGACATAGTGGTTCTAGCAAAAAGCGAACAAGAAATGAAAGGGGTATCAGAGGTAGTAAGAAAATATTTGGAAAAAAAGAATCTATACGCAAATGTTGACAAAACAAAAATAATGATTTTCAAAAAGAAGAGGGGCGGAAGAAGGTAAAATGGTGGTGGAGAGAGAAGGAATTAGAAAGCGTGGACGAATGGAAATATTTAGGATATAAGTTAAGATACGATAATAAGGACAACAGTCATATAAAAGAGCTAGCGAAAAAAGGTAATGGTATAGTAGGACAGGTCTGGGGAATGGGAGAGAGTATTTGGAAATGATATACAGAAGAGAAGGTGGATTTTTGATAAATTGGTCAGAAGTGTTATGATTTACGGAGCAGAAATATGAGGATGGAAAGAGTGGAAAAAACTTGAAAAAATACAAGAAAAATATTGAAATAGACAATGGGGCTGGACAGGGAGACGCCCGGATATATAGTGGAGGAAAAAATGAAGATTGAGAAAATAAGAGTGCAGACGGAAAAGGTAACCATGAGGTATGAAGAAAGAATAAGAAAATGTAGACAAAACGAAATCTTAATTGAGTGCTGGAAGGAAGTAAGGAATCAAAAGATAAAACACGGACAGGATTAGAGGTGACAGTACTACGAAAGTGGTAGATATGCGAGGGAAGAATTCAAAAGAATAAAAGAAGAAGGAAGGAGTATAGAAGAGGAGATAATGATACGAGATAGATACACACAGATACAAGAAAGAAGAACAATAATAAAGAAAGTCGATACAGCGAAAATATAGAGAGAAGTGGGAAAATAAATATAAGGCATCTAAGAGAAGAGTGTGAGGAATTAAAGGAGGAAGAAAGAGAAGGTGAGGTACTATTGGGGAGGGATGAAGAGGTGAATTGGATGAAGGCGGTGATAGAGAGAAGGGACGTGGAAAAACAGAAGAAAGTTTTAATAGGGAAAGAGTGTATTTTTTTTTTATTATTATTTTTTTCATATTAGTTAAGTTTATTGGTATTTGAATCCGAATCATTTTGTTAATTTGTAAAAGAACAAAAACAAATAAATACAAAAAAAACAATGAATTGTCTACATTACATTTGTTTAATGCAATAAGATGGATTAATATAAGAAGAAACAAAAGTTACAACGTAATAATTCAATGGAAGTGAGTTGAATAATATTTTAGAAACAAACTGGGTATATGTTCTCTTCATTTAGTGGCAACATTTTTCGCATGCTAAATAAAAGTACTACACTGAATACGATGTATAAGTAGTATCGTTCCTCTCGTTCAACAATATACTGCTTATACAACTAATTTAGTTTCGCTCTCTAATGGTCAGCTTTTTTCAGAGCTGCTTATTAATTTAGTACCTGGCATAGCTTAAGCCATAACAATCACAAAAAATTTAAACTGAAAGTTTTGACTAGAATTGCTGAAAAATTAAAACATTCATATTCTTTTAAACCACTTTATTGAGCTAAATTAACCTTTTAATTTATCATTCTCGTAAAACCGCACAATGAATTAAAAACGTAGTTTCAAAATGAAGTTGTATTAACAAAAGCAATAAACGTATGTTTGCATTATTAGTGAGGCCACATACATACATACCTAAACTTTTAGTGACACGTAAAATATCCCAACACATTTCATAAACTTTGTTAAATAATTACTGCTATTGCACTTTAATGCATTCTTGAAAAGTTTTGACGTTTAGAACAACTGCTGCATTAAACATTTCTATATTCGCGTGGTTAAATTTGCATTTGAAACTGACTATAAATTTTCAATGGGTTGGACGTTATTGTTTTATTTTGACATGGTAAATATCAATGCATTTTCGCTTGTGCGTTTTTTTTTATAAATGCTTGTCAATACAAATATATACAAATTTAAAATAAACTTGTATTATTATTCTTTAATTGAATTAATCGAACATTTTGTTGGTTAAATATAACCTAGTAAAACGAAAGATTTTCTATTTGTTTGGCACTTTATCTACCTATTCCTTTCTTGCATTGAAGATGTAATGGAAACGGAGGGTAAAGTAATACTTATACTACACGTTAACAAGTTTCTAAATATAAACGTTTGATTAGAAAGGAGACGAAATAAACTGTACGTGTGTATTCAACCAATAATTACTGACTTAAAATTGGACTAGGCATATACAGGGTGTTTTATAAACATTCGGCATAAATAAAACGCAAGAATCATTAGGTGAAAATAAGATAAAAAGTCCATATAAACATATGTTCGAAATCGCTTCCTTTCCGAAATACTGTGGGTTGAAGTTATTTTAAAAAATTGATTTGTTATTATTATTTAAAGAATTCTTTGACCAATTTGATTAAAATTTTTACTAATGTCTTTTGAACAGATAAAAGTTCATATGAATGTTTCATGGGCGTAACTACGAGTTAGACCATTCGGCGTCTGGCATAAAAATAATAATACCCAGTACAATTCTGCAATTTTTTATTCAGACCATGAATGATCCATTAAAAACAAAACTTTTTTGTTCGTACATTTTCTAGCGTATCTTGTTTTATTTTCAAGAAAAAAATTTAAATAGGCACCTCTGATTTAAGTTAAACTACAAGTAAAACATTAAAATAATTGAAGCGAGATGGTTTATATCTAGAAAAATTGTTCAAAATGACTGCCACCAGCTAGGATGCATAAATCCAATGTTTTCCTAAAAGTTTAAAGAATTGCCTTGATTTTTCAAAAACACCGGGCGTGTTTCTAATTGAATTACACCCACCAATTATTCGATTTTTCAAATCGTCTAAATTTTCTACTGTAGTAACACAAACCAGCGACTTTCAATGTCCCCAAAAAAGCATTTAAGTCCTGAGACCTAGCAGGCCATAAGTTAAGCTCACCTAGGCCTATCCAGCGACATTGAAATTGTGTGTTAAATATTGACGTGCAAGCAAACTGAAATGAGTTGGTAGTCCGTCATGCATAAACCAATTAAAATTTTTGTTGCCAATGGCACTTCATCAAGATAGTAAAGTAACTGATGCTTCAAAAAATTACTGTACACCTTCCCGTTAAATCTTCCCGGTAAAAATACGGGGCCAATAAGCCAGTCTCCAACAAACTGATGTTGAAACCGATTTTCTCGTACCACATATGGGTTTTCTTACGGTTAATATTGAAGAAATCGATAATTGTGTAAGACAAATTTGCCGCCGAGATAACAATTATCTCACGGCATAAAATTTATATTGTCAATAGAGAGTCTAACCCGAAACCCATCTGATTAAAACCGCCTAAAACTATACTAAGCTATCCGCTATACTAAATCTTCTTATTTCTATAACGGAACTATTGGGAACACAGTGATACAATTCGTTTTGTTCAACCATAGCTACAGTTATTGTTATTAATCGCTTTTCAAAGACCACTTCAAATGCTGATTGAATTCGGCACGGATTATGGCAAAACCGTACTAATTGCTTGAGAACTACCTACAAAACCGCAGTTATTAATTTGCATAACCAGCACCTACTTACCGCTCCAATCTAAATCTAAACAACTAGTAGTAGGCGTGCGGGTAGAATCTGGCTCCTGTAAAGTACCACCGCAACGAAACTGCTTGAATACATGGCACCACCTTGTGAATGACCATCGGTTATCCGGTGCACCTTAAGACGAACTTCCTTTGTTTATAAAGCCGTAACTATAACTTCCGTTGTTTATTCTGTAACAAACGAGCTCCGTGGGAAGAAGTTCTAACCTAGAATATTAAACATGGTTATGACTTACCTGTTTCAGTAATCCAATAGTACAAGCCGCAAACCCCCACGAACCAACAACCCGAGAATTTACGCAAAATCCACCGGTCCGCAACAGCACGTGTAAAATCAGCGGGCAAACGAGCGTAGCAACCCGACACCGTAGACACGGTGGCTGGGACTCGTCACGCCGCTATTCCGATTGCGACATCGAATATCGAAATTCACCAAAATAAGTTGTAAATAATACCGTGTGGAGATAGAAACTCTTAAAACTTGTAAATATTTTTAATAGAAACATTAAGTCGAACCCTATGCATTATTCTTCACTCAAAGTTACGCGCGGCCATTTATAAACTTTGTACGTCCCCTTTTACACTTTAACTACAATTAAATCCGGTAGTGTGGAGCTTAAAAAGTGCGCGTTTACAATATGGAAATTTCTTATCGCGGTTATGGAGAAACTAGTTTTATCAGTAAAAAGAATCAGCGACAATATTTGAGGAATTTGAATAGTTCTTTGCAAAAACCGTTGCCAAGAGGCAAAACGGGACTCAAACTCAGCAGGTGTAAGTTCCTAAACGCGTTGAATACGGTACGGATACAATAACTGGGTTCTCAAAACTCTCTCACAAGATCTACATTTTAAGCATTTTAAATTTTTCTCGTAGAATTACTTAGATCTTCTAGTACCATGTTGAAGACGTTTTCTTCTAATTCTACCGTTCTTACTGTTAACGGTCTTCCTGGTCCTCCAGCTTGTTTAAATTATTCTGTATCATGTAAATGTTGATTATTTTTGAAAAGTTTTTCTATTCGAAACATCATGATTGGGATATCGTTCAATGTAAAACTTCCTGGCCTAGGTGGAATTCTCATTGGCAAGTCCGTAAATGAAGTGCATGTCTGTCACCTAGCGATTCATTAAAAAAAATTGTACAATGGAACTAACACTCATGAAGGAGGTGGTAAACTCACTAACAAAAGTATTTGATAACTGTGAAAGTGACTAATGACAAAGCATAAAATTAAACAATGTATGACATCCAACTACTGTGATATAAGCACCCGCCACATTTTTTTTTTATCTGTTTTATCTACAAAATGCATGCATCATGCATCAATATTTAACAAGAGGTGGGCTTCACTCATGACCTGCTAGGTCTCCGGACTTCAATCCTTTAGATTTCTTTAAAATTTGAATAAAACCGGTCAAAGAATTCTTTAAATAATAAGAATTCAATTTTTGAAAATAACTTCAATGCCTTGTATTTTGAAAATGAATGGTTCCGGTCTTATATGTATGTAAACTTTTTATCTTATTTTCACCCCTGTGTGTAAATAAATAAGTACGATAAAATGTAAGTGGTGATTCTTCGTCAAAAATAATGTAGGTATTTTATATAAAAAAATGCATATGAGCAACCCTTGCTTAGTTAAAGCCTCTTAAAGACGGCGCAAAAGAACAGTTTTAAATTTTTCTTCAAAACAAAAAAAAATTACAAAATTTAAAACGAGCGAACAATTCTTGCTATCGACAAAGCATAAAATAAATACTATTGTAATATTTTCGTCTAACAGGGAGAAAAAGCTGCGCCTAAAAGTGTTTTTTTTCTGAACTTTTTTCCTATTTTATATTTCATTATTTAAAAATTTACTTTAGACAGCTTGATTATTTTATTTTGTTTATCATACATTATTTTTTATTTGATTGTATAAAATTTAAATAAAATCCAAGAATAATATTAAATTACGCACCAAATTAATCAAGTTTTATGATAATTTAATTGTAATCGGGATGCCTTGAAATTTTTTTAAAAGGTTCAAACTCACTTAATTAGTAATTATTATTTTTAAGCTTGGATAGCAGTTAATTAATTAATATCACCATATTCGTTAAAATTCGTGTTGTTCAATCCTTGGTTTTTCTTGTTAACTAGTTAATGTTTCAAATAATATATAATAATATAAACAAATTTAGTTATTTTAATAATTTTTTGTCGACCAAAAAATAGTTTTCTGTCTAGGACGAAAAATACGTTACCTTAGCTACTATAATGTTTAATAAAAGTTTTCGTCCAGAGATTCAAACCGGAAGATAGGGCTGTAAATAAAAAACAAGTTTTAGGGTGGCATTTTCTGCTTCTTAAAATGATACAAGAATACAACAATGACACTAATTTAATGCTTCTTTGAAATAATAAATGTTTGTTAATTTAAATTTTTTTAACTTCTTATGTTGTCAAGAAAAAAATTGTTTTTTATACATAATTTTTATTATATGAAAGACTCACATTATTTTCGACAAAGAATTACCATATACTCGTACATTTTCGCACTTATTTACTTATATTAAAAAATATTTTTAGTAAGACTTGGAATAGTCGTTTATGGCCGAATGCCAAATTTTGTTTTGTAGAATTTCAGGAAGTCAGGAATGAGATCTGGGTCTTCAAACCATTCCTGCGGTATGAGTCACTAAAATATGAAGCGCATCTGACCATCTTCTCGTGAAATGACATCAAACGAAAGCTAAAAATTTTGCAATAAATTTGAATAAATTTTGTTAATGTATACCGCGAAAAAAATTGCAATTGGGCCTCGAGGTATGCTATAATTAAACGTAAGCGGATTGCTTAAATTACTATTAAATTCTACTTATTGGGATCGAATTAAGTACCTGATGAACCAAGTAAGTGCTTCTCCAGTTACTCCAATATCATCAAGCTATAATGAAGTCTGATCATCATGATCATCCGTACTCTCCTTGAATCCAAATTGATTTTGACTACTTATATTATTAATTTTAAATAATTAGGAAGTAATATATGTAGAAGGACACCTATTGGAGTAGGTAGGTACCTACCTAGTGGGTACAATAATCGAAAAGGGTAGAAATAGACAGAGAAATTATATAAAAAGTAGGAAAAGCTGAACAAATCTACAATGCGTTTCTTACAAATAAAGAAACACCAAATCAAATAAAATCGGAAGTATACAGAAAAGTTGTAAGGCTATGGCAGTGAATCCTGGACAACCAATAAAAAAATAAGAGCAGAATAACAACCATGAGAAGGAGATTTCTAAGAAAAAATTGAAAGAATCTCAAGAAATTAGAAATGAAAAAGAATTACTGAACGACTGAAAATAACCAATAAAATTACTGATAGAAAAAAGAAAATTTGGATAAATGGGACGTTTTCCGAGGATACCAGAATAGCTAGAAGAATATATAAAGCAAAGGTAAAAGGAAAAAACCAAAGCAGGTACCCAAAAATATGTGGGACAAACAAGTACGAAAAGCAACAGATAACATGGAGATACAGTGCAAAGCTACGCGTAAGAAGTCATAGTATGAGCTAATTGAAAAACAACAAAAATAAATTATTTAAATTTACAATTAACTTACAACGTATATTACATTGCATATTATAGAATATTAATTGTTTTATAACAGTAAAAAAAAAATTCTAGATTAAATAAATAAATAATATATTTTTGACTTATTTGGGAGTAGTGCCATGCATGCCATCAAAACCAAATCTCAAATCACACCTTATTTTAGTTTGGTTCAAGTTTCTCGCTCTGATGAAGCCTCTTACTATAGTAGGCGAAACGGTTACTATTACGACGCGGTCCAATTCCGGAAGACGTTTCTGTATCAATAATGACACGGTCCTGGAAGTCTTATTTATTTGCCTAAAATTTTTATAATAAACGTACCCGTTGACATTTTTAATAGGGGTTTCTTTGCAATACCTAATTAATATTGTTATAAGTGTAACGAAACGTTCCAGGAAATAAGTACTATTTATCAAATGCTGGAGACTTAAATTTGAAAAATAGAAACTCCATTAACTATAGTATGTTTTGATGTACAACAACAATTCAATTTCCAATGTATAATACTAAACTTAATACGTGACCTAATAATATGATCAATATTTACAGTATTGATGTTACAGGTATACAACTACTTAAGGTTATTGATGAACAACACACTTTTATCAATTTATCTTGTATACTAAAGTTTAATTAATTTTTTTAATTTAATATTATATTAAAACTTTAATACTTGTCACAATTTAAATATAATTCAAAAACCCTACACCCCAAATAGAATTATAAAAATAACGTATCTTTTTTATAAGAATACGAGAAAAACAAAGACTTCATTGAAATGCTCAGATAGCTTATATATTTTTACCGTTTTCGGTGAATGACCTACTAATCAAATTTAAGGCAATTGCAAATCAGTCAGGTTACTATTTGTTTAGATAATTTAAAAAAATAAAAAGACAACCGTAGAATTTTCAAAATTTCATTTGTTAAAGTAATTAAAATGAAAATAAAAAGCTTAATTCAGTCATTATTGCATTAACATCTAGATACGGTATATGTACTGGAACTGTGTTAGGAGTAACGGGGTGCCAACTTCAATAACTAGTTTGAATAATTTTCTGTACCCAATAAGACTGTTCCTCGGCCATATCTCGGGAACCGTTCGTCGTATGACTGGTGTAAAAAAATATTAAGTAAATCGGCTACGAAGAATCGCAAAAAATATTTTCAAGTTTTAAAAATTACCACCAGAGGGCGTAACTGCCATCTTAAATTTTTAAATTGCATTTTCTATAAATTTCGCATAATAAATAAAAAAAATTTTTTACATTTATAAAGAGAACCAGTTTATCTATCATTTTCATAAAAACAAAAGTTCAGTTAAAGTTCCCGCGATATGGCCGAGGAATAGTCTTATTGGGTCACCCGGTACATCTTAATTACGGTTTTTTAAACAATATCGATCACATCTTGACGAATAAATAATTGGAATTGGAAACATTAAAAATTTATAACGAAAAATTACAATAAAATATAAAACACTATATAAGAACAAAAGGTATTGAAACACGATTATGTAAAAATTGTTTTTGTAAACAAATCTGTTGAACTGCACTATGCAAAAAATGAAAAGTAACGAAAAAAAAAATTATTTTAAAAAACATTCCTTATAATTTAAATTTCTGCAACGACGAGGCTCTACCAACTTTAGCAAAAGAAAATGAAGTAATTAAAACTATTTCAACGTGTTTTCCAATTTCAATTTTCAGAAAGTTTTGACACATATTTTTCCAGTAGTGTAATTATAAATAATAAAGATGGCCTTTTACATATATAATATTTGCTGTTGTAGTGGTTCTTTTTAACTTACAGGTTTTTCTAAAATTTTTATCTTTTACTTTAGTTTGGTTTTCTTGGAACCATTTTTCGTTAGCCGATTGGAAAACCGTTGTTTTTTTTAAATGTTCTCTAGCTATTGTTATACCAGGAAAACTCAAAAAGCAACACGGCGTCGCAAAGTGCCAAACTAACTCAACGGCGAGGGGTAGTTGGAAAAATGTCTCTCACTTACCTTTATAGATGGCTAAAGGTCCTTATTACGAGCCAGATTCTGGGTTTTATTAGACGCCACCCAGATCTGTTTAAATGTACGACAAATGCTTACTATAAATCCGGAAAAACATAAACACTTGAGAGGAAACGTTTCAAAGAAAGAAGTGTGAATTGCTATTGAAATGCATATTTATCTGCAAATCTTTGATTACATCACGGTCATGTGCTTTTTCATAAACGCATTCGTTTTCCTTAAAACCAAACGTAAAAAAAATATTTAATTGCCCCCCCCCCCCCCCCCCCCCCCCCCCCCCCCCCCCCCCCCCCCCCCCCCCCCCCCCCCCCCCCCAAACCCCACAAATGATAAAAATTTTAAATTTTTTTTTAAATTAAAATTTTTTAAAAAAAAAAATTTAAAAAAAATTTTTTTTTTATTTTTTTTTTTTAAAAAAATTAATTTAATTTAAAAAAAATAAATAAAAAAAAAAAATTTAATAATAAAAATTTATTTTTTTTTTTTTTATATTTTTTAAAAAAAATTTTTTTTTTTTTAATAAATATTTTTTTTTTAATTAATTTAATTAATATTTTTTTTAAAATTTAATATTGTACCGCCCGCTTTTACTTCAAGAAACAAGGTTATACGGAAGTTTGCTTAAATAACCGGTACTATTTACAGATTCACCAAAGGCAACGTTGGGATGAGAATAAGTTTTTTAGTGTCCTTGAAAAAACTTTCCATTAATCTTTTAATCTGAGACTATGTAACGGTTGAGGTTTACAAATACGCGACGGCTCTAGAGAGACTACAAAAAAGAATAAAAGGAAATAGGATCAATGTAGCGTATTAGGTTTGTGGAAAATAAATTATTTAGGTAGCATAGCAGTTTTCCGGCGTTTGTCGGAGAGTAGCGGGGGTTCTTAAAAAGTTCGAAAAATTAAACTGTTGTCTTAACAAGACGCCACCTGCTGGTAAGAGAAAGAAATAAAACCGACCAACAGGAAATCAACAGGTTTTACTTAAGCCTAATACACTAGATCAAACATCTGTAACACAACAATTAATCATAAAAAGAAGACAGACAATTTAAATAATTCCTATAGTAATAAGTGAATTAGAAAGAACGAGACTGTCGGATGCCGTCTCGTAGATTAGCAGTAGTCTCGCTTAATAATAAATAATTCATACAAATAATGCACCGGATTTACAGGTAAGCTTTAGCCACATTAAACGTAGTGTTAATGTTCCAATTGAGGATTGTCTAATAGGAATACTCGGTGTACATATATCACTTACACACAGCAATTTATCTAGTCGAACATGCAACGACACTAACTTAAAGTAATATTGAATGAGGTAAGTACCTCCCGCAAACCTAAAAGGCGTTTTGTTTTTGCGTCAACCGCTCAAAGTCAAGCGCACAAGCCCGTGTTGAGCTGATTATAAACATTTGGTTGTGGAGTGTACCACCGAATAGGGTTTTACTTAATACTAAAAGATCAAAGCCGTTTCATGTCGTATGTAGATGAGCTTCTCACGCATTAACAATAAATAAGTTACTTAAAATAATAAAACTTAGCTGTAACTTGATGAACGAAGTTCCGAGAGTAAGAGTTTGCTGCTAGCGACGAGATCGACAGTTTGTTAAGTTAGGTAACCCCAGGATTCTTCTTAAGGAAGGTGTTCGAAGAGAAACTGGAAGGCGTTAGGCTCCTTTGTTTAAGTTACGCAGCAAAATCGTAGGTTAGTCTGCTAAACGTGCTAAAAACCGAATGCCTTCACGTGGCTGTTCAAACTGGTTGGTACTTAAAGAGACAAGAAAAGTTTTAATCGGGTACCTACGGTGTGTTCATCCAGATATAACTCAACCAATTGTTATTGGAAAATCTTGTAACACAATTTAAATTGTGGCTTTTGAAAATGGTTCAATTTATGATGAACGTTAAAAACACCACCCGTACGGTAAAAACGTAGAAAAGAAGATGTCCGCTTTTAGTCTCAGAATCTAAATTGATTTTTATTTTCAACCAATCAAAAATTCGCAAAATGCGCGCCAAACACGGCTTTTGTCGCAACATATTAATTTTGTCATACCTGTAACATATTGCTCTCGACACACGTTTTCTGTTTATAAAATAAAACCGTAACACCAAAAAGTATGTAAAGTTAAATTCAAGTGAATATTCCAGCAAAGCCGTTTCTTCTTAATTTGAGAGCAACCAATAAAAAAAATTCTTTATTAAAAATATTAATGACATGTTGTTATTGTACATGCCATTAACGGAGTAGATTTTTTAATGTTCTTGAAACACTATCTTTCAAGCTGAAACCATAACCATGCATTAAAATCATTGTGGTCAAAGTAGTATTGAAGGTTCTAACAGAGCCTCTTCTTTCTACTTTGAGGTCAACCAATAAAATATTTTCTCTATTGAAAATCACAGTGATCGGTAGTTATTATACATGCCAGTAGCGGCATATATTATGAAATTTAGACAAAAGTTACGAAACAAAGTCAACACTAAAGAATTTATCAAAAATTTTATTGAAGGTGGTCCAACCAAAACTTTACACCCTAATGAAAATCTGGAAAAACGCTCGGACCCGTTGATTTCTAATTTGAAGGGGACCAATTTGTTTGCCTTCTTCATTAGCGCAACTTCAACCCTCTACCGTAGAGAGGCACAACCTATAATTTAAATAGGGGTGAGGGTCTTGCGATACATCATTTTAAAGATCTCATTCAGTACTATCTGACCATCTAATTTAGCGTCAAAATTTTTATCAATAACCAATGTCGTCAAATGATGGATCGCATCACACCTCATTCCTATTTGGTGGGCAATTAAAATTGCACGTATGAGAAAAGCAGACAAGTTGATCTTCCTCAAAATTAACGGATCCCAGCGTTTTTCCGGATTTAAATTTTAAAGCCCTAACATCGAGGTTTAAAGTTTTGGTTGGACAACCTTGTATAACTTTTAAACTTTAAACTGGTATAAATGTAGGTGTCAAACTATTGGGCATCCATGTTTTAGTCCTAAATAAGATGACAATTACTATGATGTACCTACATTCGATAATAACAGGGGTGAATTATTAACTCGCGAACTTACGGAAAAATTCTTTTCTGGCTTTATCAACACTGAATTACACTAAATAATAGAAACAGAAACCCTTCGTTGGAAGTCCTTAAACCTTTCATATGTTGTAGCTTATGACCTAATGAACAAAAGATGTAATGGGTACAAATAAGGGTAATTATCAAGTTATAACCAGTCAAACCTTAAAAATGCGGCCGAATAGTCAAATTCGGAAGGTATTGTTTTTAAAATGTTTGAAACAAAAATGGTAGGGTTTTACAAAATCTGTTAGTCGGTGACATTATTTGTAAATTTTGAATGACTTTGAAAGTTCCGTGAACAAAATTCTTTCACAAAAATGCCTATTTTTTATTATACTTTCATGGACCACCTGTCAACTTTGACATTTAAAATGGAAACATACACTTTCTATTTTTTATTCTAAATCTACGTGAAAAACTATGGAGACTTACTCCAAAAATGATACTTTTGAGATATCACTTTCTTGGGTCAATATCAGCTTTCATAAATCGGCTTGATAAAAACAAATGGAACACCCTATATATTATATATATCGACAGATTATTTTATATGCGAAAGGAATACCGGAATAAACTGGGAATGTCAAATACCAGATGAACTTATCAGTATTTAAAATCTATTTTTGTCAGATATTGATATGGTGTTGTACGCGATAAGGATGGAATTTGTTTTTTCTTAACACCCGGGTAGTTGGCAATTCTAGTTTTTTGAATCTTTGATTTAGCTTTTTAGTCAATTCAAGGATATTGAATTTTCCGGTAGAATAAACCATTCTAACTTATTTTGCTGTCAAAAACTCACTCATTATTGCTAACAATATAATAAAATCGTCATAGATTGGACAATTACTAACACAACCGTAAGAACAGTAACCTTTGACGTTCGCATTTCATCACCTACTTGATTTTTCGATAAAAACGAATTTCACGGCTAACAATTGATTTTTGGTAGACAAACATGTATAGCAAAATTATAGAGAATTTAGATCTACATGGATCTCTTAAAAACATACAGGTTGTTCCATTTGATTTTATGAAGTTATTCATCGTTTTTGATTACGAAGTTTGACATTTTCTTCTCATACTCTGTATAACCGATGTCAACTTTTAAACCATGGACAATTAGGGTCGTTACCGCCCTAAGTGCAAATAAGTAAGACTCGTATACATAAAATCTCCATAGTTTTTCACGTAGTTTCAGATTAAAAAACAAAAAAGTCAAAGTTGGCAGGTGGTCCATAAAAATGGGACACCTTGTATAATTGAAAATATTTTCAAATTGTAGTCACTGAGGGATCTAAAATAATGGTAAAACTGATTTTGAATAAATCTATTTTTTTTTAAATTAGTAACCGTACTTATTTTTGGGTTTGGTCTACCCTGTAAACAAAAATTTACCATTAAAAAATCGCATAACAAATTTAGAATTTGCGGGTTCGAGCATCTTTTCAAAAAGAAAACAAAAATGAGTTTAAACATCACCTCTGGGACGCATTTTATAATTACTGTGCACGAAAGTCGGTGAAATGGGTTAATTTATCCTCTGCTTGTTTCTAATTTGTCCTTTAAATTATCTCTAAATTTGTTCAAAGTCTACAGTTTCTGTTTAGGGTAATTAATTGTTCTTTCGTCTTTTGTATTCAATACTAGTGAGATGGGTAAAACTTAATTAAAAAAAGTCGTTAGTTAAATTAGATGTCATTTGGCACCTTCATTACTTTGAATAGTTTAACATTATTTATATGGCTGTAATTTACGTGCATTCTTATTGTTAACTTCAAGAACAATTATACAATTTTTCTTATTTTACAGAAATTTTAGTCAAATAATTAAATCTATCTATGGAAAAAAGTAAATTGCTGAAAACTACTGCTACCTATTTTGTAGGTGGCATCATTATTACAATGGTAACCATGAAGGGGTTCGTTACATACAATTATAGATTAAAAACAAAATTGTCCAAGCATAGACATCTGGTGCATCCCTTGCCCCATTTCTCCAAAATTAGTTCTATTTTTATACATTGTTTTCTTTTTAATGTCTAAGTTCTTCATGCAGGAATTGTTTTGTACCTACGGTTTACCCTACAGCAGTCTAATTTTGTATTCCTTAATCAGTCTTTAGTTTTCAAATTTTACTTGAGAACATGGACTTGATAAAGATAAAAATTGTATATATTACTTTTAATTTGTTCTCCGTCAGTTATTTTTTTCGAATATTTAAACTTGAATACCAAATTTGAGAGTCAAATTTATATTACATTTATACAAATCGAAAATCATGAGAACTAAATAATAGACCATACCTAACAATTACAATTACACGAACTAATTTGTAGAATAACTCAGAAAACTTTGTCTATGTTTGGAATAACAACACCGAAGCGAAGTTAGTGTTCGTTGTGTATTTTAGACCGTACAGTTTGGTAGAAATAACACATTTTCCAAAAGATTGTTGTTGCGGAAATTACGTAGAGCAAGACGTTAAATATCTAAAGTTTGTTCTAAGGTACTTAACACTTAAAGTTGTTCGAAATAAAATTCTTAGAGGATTTCACGATGCTTTACTCATTATTGTGTGGATAGAAATGATTTAATATACACAAGTTATTATGATTTGCTGGGTGGAAAATTAAATTTTCTAGTAAACTTTAGTTAATCTAACGTCCATAAGACATTACAAGTTCATAATAAGCGAGCTGCTGTTAATGGTTATTGCGTGTAATTTTACATCAGGCATTGAAAGTTGCTGATTTTAGTAGTTAAGTTACAAATTAGGCAGTACATAGCTCCTTAATTTCAAGGTTATTGCATAAAGGGTATAAAATGCACACATTTGCAATTTAGAGGTTGAACATAAAATCGCCAAGCGTTACTACATGTTTAATTATCATTCAAAACTGGCGCTGAATGATATTCGAATATTATTAAGCAAATCGATATCTTACTAACAATAGCTTACAATGAGCTTAAATTTACAAGTAACTTACATTGAACCACAGGAATTAAACGGCACATATTTTATGTAATCAAACCCATTCAGAATTAGTTGAAACATTGTTTAATTAAACTCGACTCGAATACATTTGTAGGTGAATTATTTAACGAAATAAATAAAATATTTTCTTAATTAGATTTGTTTATGCAAAATATCATCTCGACGCATATAATCTCTTAAAGTTTGGCCATGTACTTAAAATGTACTTTACCAAAACTAAAGGACAAGTGATTACCGTATCTGTCTAATTAGATTTATAGAACAAATAAAAGAATTAAAAACAACTTTTGTTTGAAAAAAATCTGTATAAGAAATATTTTCAAAATACTTTTAAAAATAAAATAGCAATAGTACAAAAATCGATTTACGACCCTTCTATAATTAATTTATTAACCTACATTGTTATCTATACTTTTATGATTTATTAATTTCCATTAAGTTACTTTGCAATATTGCCAAGATATTTATTCATTTTTATTGGCATCGTCTGCCATCTTTCTTTTTTGTGAGACTTTTTTTCAGCGGTTTTACACTCCAGTTTTCTTTATAACAGTTTTTTTCCCTCAACTTTTTTTTGTTAGGTTTTTTCCGAAGGATTTTGATATTCCTGCTTTTGATTCTAGGATTATGTTCCTTAGATTTGCAAATAACAGATATACTAAATTTTACCAGACTACATAACTGTTAAAGATTAATTTCAAGTTTAGCACTTACTCTCTTGGGTCAAAACGGCGGTGTCAAGCTGGTAGAGTCAAAATAAGGCGGGTAACCAAATTAGTAGTAAAATACCATTTTCGATTAATGTTTCAAAAAGTTGATTAATTAGAAAGTTCAATATTTGGCAATTAAATATATGTATGACAAAGGTTGCCAACTGCTCCACAGTCACAAAAGAGGGAAGAAGAAGGGAATTTTTATGGTTTAGTTTTAACTGAAGGGCTTATATAAAATACCTACTAAATTTAGTTTGTAAATTTAGGATTGTTATTGTACAAGTGGTGTACTGGTATATGTCGATGTATTTGATAATGGAAATTTGTTGAAGTTTTACCATACTATCCATCTACGTCCTCACCTTCTTAAAATACGAGGAAACATTCCCAACTAAAAGATTAATGTTATGTTTGCAACTGTTATTTATATATTCAGTCTAAGTATGTATCCAAAACGTTAAGAGTAACGTGCACGTTAGACCAATGTTAAACGTTATTTCGTAGCACGTTAGAAATTGGTAGTGTGTATCCACGTATATTAACGTGTACGTTATTTAAGGCACGTTAAGATGTTTAACATAACGAATACTTACCAACACCAACAACTAGCATGTTAGAAATAACGTTAGAGTTGAAAAATTGTTTTTGTGATATAATTACATTAGTATGGACGGACTTTTAAATTTATTCTTATTAGAAGAACTAATAGTTGAGGAGGAAAGGTAAGTTACAAAATATTTATACCAAATTTTTACAAAATGCTATAAAAAAAGTTTCTAGGTTAGCAATTACTTTGCACAGAAGGCATATTCGAGACCACAGCAATCCATTTGAATTGCCAGATAATTTTTAAAAAATTGTTTAGATTATCTAAGGCTCTAGTGCAGAGATTAATAATTGAAGTAAGCGTCAAAGAAATACTTCCATATCACATCAATTAAAGGTCAAATAATTGTAATATGTACATTTTTGGGTTGTTTGAATTTTAAAACTGCTTTTAGGTGTTTGCAACACTAATTTTTGTATCACAAGAAAGTTACCAAACTTGTGTTGGTGATAATTTTAATCTAGGTTTATGCTAAAAATCAGTGAGTAACTGTCTAATTGAGGTAACAGATGTGATTGCCACTTATTTGTTAGTAATATTCCCCAATCACAAGAATAGAATAAAATTAGGGTAAGTTAGATAATTGTTTGGAGATAGATGCTGATACTTATTAATAATTGTAGATGCATGCAAAATTTTATTTTCCTGGCATCATAGGTGCAATTGATTGCACTCATGTTGCTATAAAAGCACCACCTACTGATGATCCTAGCATGCTGGTTTGGTATATTATAACCGGAAAGGATTTTATAGTATTAATGTTTAACTTGTGAGTATCTAACTGGATCAATTCTGTTGAATACTAATATTAATAATAATAGATTTGTGATTCTGACTTAAACATTTTAAATTGTAATGCTCAATTTCCTGGATCAAGTCATGATTCCGCTATATGGTCACTGTGTGCTGTACACCGTCATTTATAAAATGAGTATGGTATGGGAAATCTACAGGGATCATGGCTAATAAGATAGTTTTATTGAAATGTAAGATAAGTAATAGCAATTTCATTTCAAGGAGATAGTGGATATGCAATTCAACCTTGGTTATTAACTCCAATAATTGATGCAGAGGCACATCCTCCTGAAGGACGTTATACAGCAGCCCAAATTTCAGCTCGAAACACAATTGAAAGATGCAATGGTTTATTAAAGCAACGATTTTGATGTTTATTGCAGCATAGGGTATTACATTATGCTCCTGTTAGGGCAGGAAAGACAATATACACATGTGCTATACTACACAATTGGGCAAATATGGAAAGATTGCAAAATAACGAAGATTTCAATGATGAAATACAAAATCAAGATGTTCAATATGACATGGACAATGGTATATTGCAAATACAAAGTTATTTTACATAATCTTGTATTTTAGGAGACCCTTTAATAAATGAAGGACGAATCATTCGACAGAGATTAATTACAAATCATTTTACATAATACATATTAATATTTAATTCTAGATTTATAACATGAAAAAAAGTTAATTTTTATTTAATAAATGTTCATATTTAAGCATTTTTGGCGTTGGCTATTTTTTCTAAAGCTTGAGCTTTTAATAATTGTGCTTCCGAACTTCGCATTTGTGCTTCTGCTTTCATTCTTTGAACTTCGACATATTCCTTAAATGTACCACATGCTTCTACGAGTGCACTGCTTAATTTTTGCACAGCTTCGGCCATCTGTGTGGTAGAAGCAGATTGCTGATTTTGGGCTTCTTTGAACGATTCGGCTTCAGATTGCAAAATTAGTTTCGAATACCGGTTCTTATTGTTGTTAGTATGACCTACAAACAAATACATAATTTTATATTACTAGGTTACACATGATAATCACCATTACGTTGAGGGGTTAATTGGAGTGCTCCGTATTTGTTAAACTTGTTTCGTTGTTGGTATTTTCTCTTTTACGTTATTTTCTGCATTTGTCACTAACTCTAAATTATTTCCATCTACTACAACATATTCCTCAATTTCGCCACTGTCAATTGTAGGTGTCAATACTGCGTCTACATTCTAAAACACAATTAAATGTCATATTTCGAGTATCATAGAATCATAATCATAAGGTACTTACTGTAATCGGTGTTTCATTTCCTAGCTTATCGGGTAAATTTTGCTCCCCTAAGTGCATTTTCCCAATTAAAGCTAATAATCGCTCTTCCAGTTCCGTCAGTAATTTCTTAGGAGGAGCAGGTGATCCACCACCAGTACGTTACCTGTGTTGGAACAATTCACGGCTCTCCCTTTTTGTGTTGGTCTTCCATTCTACATAGATCTTAACACAAAACACATTTATAATCGAAATTTACAACCAAAAAATAAATCTTACCTTTTTCCAATGTTCTGCAGTTTTTGCAGGACCTAAAGCTTTTGCATTAATTTCAGTAGCATATCCATTCTACAATTTATTAATTTTTTTTGCTTGATGCGGCTTCGTTTTACCCGTCCGAATTATATTGTTTTTTTCAACAAACAACAACAACCCGTACTGTTCTTGTGTCGTTTTTGTTAATCGTTTATACTCAGTATACTATTGGCGCGGAGTAATAAACCTGTCAGAATTATCGAATCTCCCGTATTGCAGTGGCGTAGGTACCTGATACGTTTGGAAAATCATATTTTTAGTAGGTAAATATATTATAATAGTAAAATCTACCTTAATGTGAATTATTATGTGGTTATATGTTATTTATTTTATTTATATAGTAGATCACATTACAAATTTTACTTCTTACTTATTATATACCATTATTTTTGTATCTTGGTATAATACCCACATCTACCGCTATGATTCTCGTTTCGTCAGTACCTGGGCTGATGGCAACGTGTTTACACAGATTAAACTATTGTCCTCAGACCTTAGATGGGTCGATATGCTGCAAGAGCGGCACAGTGATCGTATTTTGGTTAGAATTTATTGGTTTTTACTTAACCGTAGAAGTACCGCTTTCACAAGAAAATAAAGAATTATTTCAAGCAATTATGATTTATTACTCCGCGCCAATAGTATACAGACTTTAGCCATATTTACATGTTTCGAAGCTACACACGCTTATTATTCTGACACTACACCAACATACAAACTGAATTTGTATCTGTTTCTGATATTTGCGTCTTCAGGTTATGTTATGTATAACTTGCGCAAGACAGTAAATTTTATGTCTCTGTTAGATTCACGGTACCGTACATACTCACCTATTTGTTACAGTGAAACTAAAATTAACTTCCTCTTAGCGTCTATGAAAATAACAGTCGTTCTAACATGAACTGTTTATGAACAGATACATTCTACAAAATATGGAAGTCGCTGTTATTTCACTGTTAACAAATCTTTTATGTTTAAAATAACGTTTAAATGTTATTATTAACGTTTTGGATACATACTTGGACTGATTGTCTACTATTATATTACTTCTAATATTGCCATGACATTTAACTCATTGAAAATATGTAGTTATGCT
Source organism: Abscondita cerata (assembly GCA_030710515.1). NCBI lineage: Eukaryota > Metazoa > Arthropoda > Insecta > Coleoptera > Lampyridae > Abscondita > Abscondita cerata. The sequence continues at coordinate 47,984 of JALBCR010001638.1, read as the reverse complement.
TTGTTGAATAGTAAAATAAAGATACTCTATAATATCCCACATAATAAGATTTGAGAATTTATTGCTATCACGAAAGTCTTTAATATTTTTAAATACCAACTGAAAACCGAAACAACTAATTACATTTTTAATGCAATTATCTAAAGTCCATTTTATTTCATACAGACTAGCTGCTGCCTCAGCTATAAAGGTGTTTAATAAGAGCTAAGCGGTAATGAGTATACATAAATAAAGAAACCGTTACAATTTAGTTCTAATTAAAGTTAAAATAAATATGTACATGCAACTATTTCTGCTTTCTCGTGGACGTTGAAATGCATCTTGCATACTTCTTGATAATATTCAGCTTTGAAAACAATTTTTGATCCAATTTAGGTCTACGTCCAGTTAAAGATAATCAAAGCAGTAACATTCTGCTATCAACGTCTAATTAAAGATAATCAAAGCAGTAATATTTTGGTATCAACCATGCAAAATTATGTTGTATATTAGAAAAATTTGTTTATTAATTTATTCGTGCATTTTCATTATTGTATTGGGATGTGAGTGTTATATATGATGCCCCAAAAGATCAGTATAAATCTGTATAATAGTGTGGTGTAAATAAAATTTAGTTAAAAAATAATCAATCTGGTAAGTAAAGAAAAAAGTGACATGAGTTTGTTAGGAACGGTTAAGGTTTGTAAAAAAATGCAAATTTACAAAAGGAGGTCGTAGCAAAGTTCCAGAGATCGACTCATGAGGGCGTGGCAAAGGAGACGTGTTTGGTAAAATTTTATAGGTGGTTTTTATAACAAAACATATAAAGAAAGCTGTAATGTGAGAAGAATAAGCTATTTTTATTTAAGAAGAATTAATGGCCGATTGCACCGACATGACTTAGCTTAAAACTTAGAAACAATAGTTAAAACCATATCAACAACTGTTTTTAAGCGTTACATAAGTTTAAGTTGTGTTGGTGCAAACGGCCATAAGACGATTGTCGACTATACTGCCGTGCTAAGTAAAAAACCCGTAACTTCATTTTCAAGTGTAAGCATTCAAAGACAAATATTTTAGGTCACTCTACAATCATTAATGTAAAATATTAATACAAATTTTGATTAATTTATGTTCTTTCTAATGATAAGCTTTTATGACACCAAAACGAACTAAGAATCAACAGACAGTTCCAATTCGTTTAACAAGTAAATGTAATTATTGATGTTGAAACTCCTTATTAATTTATAATCTGACTAATTATTCCAACTCTTGGGTCTTCTTTTAAGAGTTGGTAAAAAAGGATTCGAGTCAAAAAGACACCGTTTCCTTAATTGTGCCAAAGTTTCGACTGGCTAAGCCAGTCTTTTCAAGACAGTTTATTCTGAACCAAAGGGATACTCTTTATCAGTCATTGATAGTACACTAATCCCTTTAGACTGGTTTGAAAGAAATTGGCCTAGACAATCTAAACGTCGGCACAATTAAGGATACGATGTCTTTTGACTGGAATCCTTTACCAACTCCTAAAAAAGGCCCATGTGTTGGGATAATTAGTAAGGTTATAAAAAATTTAATTACGGCTTTTTTGATTAGCACATCACTATAGGTGACGTATATTTTAAAATGAATGTTTTAAAGTAATTTAACAAATTCATTCAATGCGAAAATTACGCGACGTATCAAGTTCGTGTCACGTGTAAATTATAAAAATGTAAGTACTGATCATGAATAGAGGATGTTGGTGCATTACAAACTAGCCTTCTTCAATGAAACGTTCCTGGAAGAAGATTACACGAAAATAAAAAACAATGAAAACCTCAATTGCTTACCAGATCAAGAGTTATCATAAGTTAGTTTAAGTTATTATTCCAAAGTGGAGGTTCTAAACTTTCAACAGAATAGGGTGGATTAAGAGAGATATTTCATGTTTTTTTAGGTTATTATTTGAAATATCAAACTCAAATTTTATTCACATTTAGAGAGATAACGACCCTTAATTGTCTATGATTTAAAAGTCGGTATCAGTATGAGAAAAAAATATCAAACTTTGTAATTGAAAATGATGAATAACTTAATAAAATCAAACGGAACACCCTGTTTCTTTTTTATCAGATTTTCATGTTTGTCTACCAAAAATCTACTGTTAGCCGTAAAACTTGTTTTTATCAAAAATTATCTTCAAAAATTAAATAGGCAATGAAATGCAAAAGTCAAAAGTTTATTATTGTCACGAATATGTTAGTACTTGTCCAATCTATAACAATTTTATTCTATCTTTGCATTGTTAGTAATAATGAGTGAATTTTCGACAGCAGAATTAGTTAGTATGATTTATCCCACTCGAAAATCGCATGGGAGCTCATAATTACAAAGCATTACAACATATCCCCAAGTTGAGATTCAAAAAAACTATAATTGCCAACACAGAAAAATACTAAGAAACATAATTGTTCTGAAGAGGATATGCATTTTGACATCGTTATTCTGACAGTTGAGAATCCAACCATTGGAGTAGGACAAATAGCAGATAACGTTGGAGCTTTGAAGACCCCTGTAAATAACAACACCATATCAATATCTGACATAAACAGATTTTGAATGCTGACACGTTATTTAGGAATTTTTCTGGTATTTGACATTTCTCGTTTATTCAGATATTCCTTCCGCTATTTAAAATAATCTGTCCAGCGGTTTTGTTCTAATTTTGATGATCTATTTTACAATTTTAAGTTGTCTATAAAAATACTTTGATGATATAATTTTTGATAAAATAAAACAAGTTTCACGGCGAATGGTTGAGCAAAGTTGTAGAGAATTTACTTCTACATCAAATTGGGGAAAAATTTATACATCGTGTTCTATTTGGTTTTATCAAATTATTTTTGATTTTCGTTTACAGAGTTTGGCATTTTTTTCTCATACCCTGCATAACCAATGTCAACTTTTAAACCATGAACAGTTACAATCGTTACCGCCCTAAGTGTAAATAAAATTTGAGTTTGATATTTGATAACCTGAAAAACCTGAAATATCTGAAAGTCGATATTGACCTAAGAAAGTGTTTAAAAATCGATATTTCAAAAAGTATCGCAACATCAAAATGTTGATTTTTTGTCTTATAACCAAAACAAATCAATTATATTTTTTGTTTCAAGATACCTTAAAAGTTTTTCTACCTCAACTGACGAGTTAAGTTCAAATTTTTTGGTTAAATGTCTATTTAAGTTTTTTCTCTTTTATTATACCTGCATTATAATGGCTGATAAAACACGCAAAAGCATGTATAAACGGGTCTCTAAAGCTTTAGTGCTTTAAAGTTGCCTTGGTAACAGTAAATTCAGTTACAAATTTGAATAATAATAATAATAATGTGAACAAATTTATTTATTTTTCTAAATATACATGAATCGTACAATTGGATATACTACTTTTAAATGCATGTAATTTTTGTAATAAAATTACCTTAAAATTTTATTTTGCATACTAACATTTTTAATTCAAAATTATTAACACAACTAAATAAAGTAACTGCTTGTTCTTTTTATTAAAAAAAAATCTTCATGTATCTTTCATTCTTACTTATTTTCCTTATTCCGTTGTGTTTTTCTTAAGTACTTCCATTCTTATACTTATTTACATTAACTTTATTCAGGTAATCAAAGATCAATCACTTTTTTTAAACTTTAACTTTTCCTATTTATTGTTTCTCATTTTTCTTGTACCTTTTCCTTAAGATTTTAATTAAACTTCTTCTACATACTTCATTCGTATACACATTTTTATCTCCTTCTTCCTTCTTTATATTTATTTATATCATAGCAGCTTTTCCTACATTTCTATTAATTGTTTATTTCTTATAAATTTATTTTATATTTTCCCATATAATTCTTATTTCACCGTCTTCATATTTAATAATAACTTAAATTCCATTGAATTGATCTTGAGTTTCCTAACTTCTTTTACTGTATTTGTCATTTCATCTTCTTATTATTTAACTTTCCATTGGTCAATGACTTTTGCTTCTGCTGTACATAAGATGCTTATTTTCACATTTTTTCATTTTCTTCTTATTTTAATTTTTATTTCTTTCCTCCCTTCCTATTCTTCACATTAACTTATTGCACCCATTCTTTCTTAATCCTAACTTATTAAAAATAATAATTCTGCATTGTCTTAGCTCATTGTCATTTTACATTGCCATTTCGACACCTTTTCTCAGTCATTTTCTTCCTTTTGTCTAGGGGATGGATGAGCCTCTATGTGCTTTAAGTTTTTGTTTCTAGTTCCGCCTAACTTATTTGCATTGTCATTATTTTTCTCTTTACTTCAAATCTGTCCATTTAATTCTTATTTTTGTTTATCTCACTGTTCCCTAATCTCTTCTATTATCAGCTTTTTTTTATTTGGACTCTCATTCTATTTATTTGAGGTTTGCGTTTACTCTTTAATCTTTAGTTTCATTTTTTATAAGTTTTAACTTCTTTATGGTTTATTTCTCTTTCAAACAACCCTTTCCATAATTTTTCAACCTTTCTTTTATTTTTCCTCCGGATTGTTAATCACATTTACATTTAAGATTATTATCTTCCAGGTTGAGCCGTGTTCGTCCTTCCTTCCTACGTTCTCTGCTTGACGTTTCGCTAACCATGCTGTTAGCTTCTTCAGAAGTTACACTAAAGACTCGTTATATACCTATGTTCCGTTACGGTTGGTTGATGTCGATCAGTGACGGGTGGTGGGTTTTAGATGGTTGGTTGATCTTCTGTTTTGTATCGACTAACATTCATACACATTTACATTTGTTTCTAAATCTTTATTTCTAACTCTTATGGCCGGTTCCACCAACCCGATTTAAACTTAAGCTATGCTTAAAAACAATCGTTGCTGTGGTTGTAACAATTGTATTTTAAGCATTGCTTAAGTTTAAATCATGTTGGTGGAACCGGCCGTTAATATTTTTGTTATAACCTTACATCCAATTTTGTATTTTTTTATTCGCTTTTCATTCTGTCTTTTTTCAAATTTATCAGCAGCTTTTTAAGGTTTTTCGTAACTCTTTTTCTTAATGTTTCTAAATTTTTAACTTCTCTAGGATCTGTCCACATTCTCGAAGGTCTCTCTCCCTTCTTAACAGTAATTGCAGCTTTATTGATGGCAATACTAGGTGTTTCATTCATTTATTCTTTTATATCTTCAATTTTGTTGTCTAATTTGTTGTATTCTTGATTAATTCTCTCTCCAGCTCCCCTTTATCTCTAGCGGTGTTTTCATCATTTCTTGCTTGTAAATTTTCCATACAATCCTAATTTTCTACTTTCTTTCGTTCTATGGCCTTCTCCATGTTGTTAAATCTATGTCCCGTGATTATTTTTTGATTCGCTCGTTGCAGATTATTATTTTATTAAAATTTTCATTGTTCTTCCTTTTCATGTTGTAACGGTTGTAGTTCACAAATAATAAAAGAAAGCGACGGTTCTATCGGTACAACCTAGAGCGAAGAACAAGACAATTTGGCTCGATGTAGCGCACTAAATTCGTGAAGGATCCAGTGTTTGTAGTAGTTAGAATAGCAGTGTCCGGCTTAGTCGGTGAGTTGGGGACGTCCTTGAGAAACTGTAAAGAAATAGACTGCTGCCTAATAAGGCAAGAGAAAGAAATAAAACCGACCTACAGGAGTTCAATAGGTTTTACTAAAGGTCGCTAAACGCTAAAACAAACACAATACAGAGAAACAAATACACAATTCAATATAACAAATGAAACTTAACGTAGTAGAAGACTGTGACAGAAATAAGAGAGACTGTCGCATAAAATTAAGGGCGTTAGCAACAACAATTTAATTAAAGCTCGCAATTAATGTGTTAAATTTTAATTAAGCTTTTGTTTGATACACCCCAAATTAAAGTTAGCATTTCCAATTGAGTATTGGTTACTAAGGAAACTCGACGTACACGTCACTTACACACGGTGACTTAAAACTAACTTAAACTCGGAATAACACGGTAAGTAGGTCCCGCCAACCCAAAAGGCCTTTTGTTTTAGCTTCACCCACTTTATCTAAAGCGCCCAAGCTCTTGTGGAGCTAGTTAAAAACAAAACCGAACGTCGGTGGTGGAGTCTACCTCAAATAACAATTTACTTAAATGCTAGGGATTCAAACCGTTGAATGTCACATGTACGTGAGCTTCATACGCATGAATAGTGAATAGGTTTTTTAAACATTAAAACTTAGTTATATTCTGTAGTATGCAGTTCCGAGGAGGAAGGTTCTTGCTAGCGACAGTATTTGACAGCTTCAGAAGATAGGTAGCCCCAGGTTTTCCTTTAGGGGAAGTAGAGTTCATCGGCTGTTGGCAGCTTAAATGTATGTATACTTCCCACAATTTATACAGATTGTAATACACAATTAGAATATGAGGTCAACGCACGTGCTAAAGCATACGTCGTAATTAGAATTAACACAACCACGAAACAAAAAGGAAAAGAAGTACTTACGGTGAATGAGGTCGGGTTTAACTGTAAACATGAATTTAACTTGGAATTATTTAAGCACACATTAATAATTTATCTGTACAATTTTAACACCCAGAAAACACCCAAGTAGAAAGGAAGTAGAAAATGTCCGCTCGTCCTTTTCGACACTTATGTGAATTAAACATTTCCACCAATGGAAAATTAGCAATATGCGCGGCAAATTTGACTTTCGTCGTAAAGTGCTACACACGACACACGTTTCAAGAAGGCTCCCGACATTTGTTATGTTTAGTTGTGTTTGTTATGATAATACATAATCCGCACTGCAAGAAAAACTTCAGACATACGTGTTACTTTTGCAAATAAACCCGTAACAATGTCATTAAATCTTTTATTATTATCATTCTTCATGTCATCATTACTCTATTTTATTTTATTGAATTTTTGCAATAACACATTCATAAATTGATTCATGACCTTCTTTTGTAGTTTTTTGAATTTCTTCTGTTCCCATTTCTTCTAGATTTATACTTTCGCTAGTTTCTTCATTCTCTCTGGGCCTTTCTTGGCCCTGTTTCTTGTTGTCATACTCATTTTTTTTTATAAACGTACCTGTATTGCTTTTCGGAAATTAAATACTATTCTACACACCCAAACTTTCTAACTCACAAAGTAACTAATTTTATTAGCTTTCTAAAGTACTTTTTCTTTTAAAGTACTAGGTCGCTGTCAACTTAGACTAGCCTTAATTTGATGGTCGCCAAAAATGCTCTGAATTAAACCAAGCACTCACATTTTTAAATCTTTTAGTTAAAATTGTTTTATGCTTAATTTAATCTGTATCCCAACTAGCTCATTAAAGTTCTAGTTACTTTTTAATAAAAAAATGTTGCAGAAATTTTTTATGTGCAAAAGTATATTAATAAAATATTTAATTTTTCCAACTGCTACAAAGAAAGTCAAGTATTAAAAATTAATATAAACAATTTTCAGCAACAACTCCAAATTCACAAAATTATCAATTCAAGCGTACAATTTTTTTTATATCTACGTGACATTTTTTTTTACAACTACTTTAATACTGGATGATGATTAAATTATGTTTCACCAACACTAAAAGGATAAATAATTTCATCAATCAAAGGCAATGCTATTAAATTTTGATCTTAATACAAAATTATTGTTTCTGTTAATTAATCGTTTATTGCTTGTTACAAAAAACATTGTACAAACCATTTGCGGAAAAATTAGTCTAGCATTCGCTCTATTAAAACGTTCATGCAGGAAAACCTTCTTTCCGCACTTGGTTTGTAAATAACTATTTCAATCTTTATCCTTATTTCTTTTTTTTATTGTCGTAGCAAACGCACTTGCTAAATTAAATTCAGATGTAAAATTAAACGTCATCCCACAATTCAACTAACTTAGACTACACTACTTACATATGATTAAAAAAATAAAATTGTTGCTGAAGTAAAACTTAAATCATCTCAATATATTACATAATTATTTGTGAAATCAATAGCATAGGTAAGTTTTTAAAAATTAACTTAAACAACTGTTTTTATGTAACGAAAACCTTAGAAAAACGTTTACTTTAAAAAAACGCACAAATCAGTAGGAAATATTCTAAAAATTGATTATGGATGATATGCAAACAAAACAATAAAAAGAAGTTAAAAATTGATTACGGTTGAATAGATTCTACATTAATTTAAAATTAAAATCAAAAACATTTTTAAAAAGAATAACAATAAAAAAGTCCTGATTTGTTTAATATATTTGTAATATTTCACATTTATGAAATATAAAATTTGTAATATATTTTCAATAATTTTTCAAAAATTAAGACAAAGGATTCTGTAAGTTTCTTTTCTAGTAATTAAAAGATATTTAAATTGCATATAAAATGCTCGTTACCGAACTTAATCAATCGTCTAATAAATCAGAAATAACATAATATAAAATGTTTAATCCTTTCTCGTTTTGATCGCTAAAATTCAATTAATATTATAACAGCTAATTAATTACTTTATTTTTTTCACGTCATCTCGAAATATTAAATCGGAAACAATGAAAATATAATTAATTTCGTTTTCGTTAATACAATAAGTGGATTACGAAAAGCGCATTACTCTCACTGTTCAATTACTCTATTAAAACATTTCAAAAATGGTTTAAAATCAAATAAAACAAAAAGTTTTACTATCTTATTCTCTTTTCTAAAGTTCATTGCATAAAGAACGACTTTTAACTTTGACACGACCTTTTTATACTAATGACTCTCCACTTAAAATTCTTCTTTGATTTTATAAATTGCAGTAATGAAGAATGTTTCAATAAAATCGATACTTCAATTCAAATAATTATCAAGTTAAATATGAAAGGGTTTCATTGTTCTCTTCGAAAAAATAATTGTGGCGTTTTATGAAGTATAAATTTATTTCGACGCATTTTATTTTTAAATATTCCCACTTTTGACATCAAAATCTATATTCAAGTTGCGGAATATTATATATCAATCTATGCTGGTCTGGCGTTTTATTTGGACATATTAAATATGTAAGTAGAAAGAAAAAAACAATTAGTAGTACGATAGGGCAGAAAAGAATTAAATTCTTTCTCACTCTGCTCTACGAAATATTGTTTCTTCCTTTGTTTTACTTATATCATTTGTTTGTCCGGATAAAATCATGCCACACCAATTTTTTTTTTTGGTAAAATTAGGATTTTAAAAAAATTAGCATGAAATGTATTTTCGTTTCGATCTAAATGACTGTTTGGTTTGGAAACACTTCCTCAAATTACTCTTTGTTATTGAATCAGATTATTAAACTACTTAAAATTATATAATAGCAAAATTTCAGCAAAACTTTGAATTAAGATAAATGTTGAAAAGCAAATAATTTATACAAAGATATCAGATGAAGACAAACAAATTCTGCCTTGCGTTAGTTATGAACTTTCCAGCACAATGTAAAATGTTTTGTTTCCGTAACGTTTAGATACCGACTATTTTATTAGATATCTACCTATAAAGTATCTGCAAGGAAATTTCATGCTTAACGTTTCGTTAATGTTGTGCGTGGTTTATTTTGCATATATTAGTTTCCTAGCTTTTAGCCATACATGTAATTGATCGCAGAGTATACAAAGGTAATTGTAAAGTTAATGTGTAGGTATGTTTAACCATGATTTTATTTTAAGAACGCAGTTATGAGGTAAATAAATGTTCGTTCTGTTTATTATAAGCACTAAATATGATGTTTTAGTGAAATAACTTGATCGTATCTGATATGATGGCGAATAGGGAGCTACGTACAAATTCCCTATGGTAGTCACTATCGCCAATTCACACGTTCATCACACACGACAAATCAAATTATAGCAACCGCAACGTTCGTATCAGTTTAATTTCTTGTGGGAATACCATTAATTGAGAAAGTTGTCAATTTTAATTTGAAATTTTTTATTCATAGCTACGTATATAAAGTATTAACACGTTTCTAATCATTTCCATAAACTTTTCTAGTACATTCGTCGTCCTAAAAAAATTAAATTGTTTGACAATTGCGTTTGGCAGCGCTTTTCAATTAACTTTCCTTTATGTACTTTAATTTACGTAATGGTTCTGAATCGGGATTAAGTTGTGTACGTTTTCAGAGTGTAATTTGTAATTTTCTCAAAATTCCTATTAAACTAAATGTGAACGCAAATGTTCTGTTTAATACATCACCTTCATTTTATATATGTAGTTAACGTTTGTTTTGATGCTATAGTGTAGACGAAGGTATTTTTGGAAATTTGTTTACAGTGTACTTAATTTAATTAATTTAATTGATTGAATATTTTCCTTTGTTTCAGAACAATGCAGTTTGGAAAAATAAACAAACGCTAGACTAGGTGAGTAGTTTTCGTTATAAACATTGTGGTATTATACAAATTAAATTGAACTTTATGGAATTAATAAGTTTTGAAACGACGTACATCAATTACGGCAGCTGAATTCGGTTAAAACAAAAGTTTACTTTGGATTAAAACATAATGTAGGTATTGTATCATTTTAAAACCTGAAAAAGTGATTTTTAAAATATTCATTTGCTTTCTTACAATTCATTTTTCATATTTTTTGTATTTTACTGTTTTTTTCTGTTACCAATAATTATAGTGGGTACTTATGTATTATTTACTCGAAATTGAAAATGTTTACGAGAAAACAGTTTAAATTGTTTTTTTTGTATTCATTTCGAGGCCGATTTTCTTTGCTTCTAAATTCATTGATTATACAGGGTGGGGCACTACCAACGAATTATTCTGTAGCACTAAAACGACAAATAATGTAAGAAATATTAAGGCATACATATATCGAGATTATTTGAAACCACATTTAAAAAATAGTTTCGACTGTACAGGGTACTCCAGAAGCACGTACTATATCAAAGTTGGGTTATTTTAAATGGAACACCCGGTATTTTTTTCTTTATTGAATTTTAGGATAAAAAATAGTGTATGTTTGTTAACATGTTCCTATACCTACTTACTTCCGTTTCTGAGATATATCGATTTTACCGGATTTGCATTCAGAATGCCATAACTTCAAGATAAATAATAACAAACAATTTTGTTTTACATCACCTTACTAAGAACCTTTAACATCCCTTTTGCAATATTTACTATTATGTTATGATGTACAGATTGTTTTAAATACTACCGCATAACGCTAACGACTTAAAACTTAAATAACTTGCTTAACTTAAATGGAACACCCTGTATTTCTGTAGCCTGTTGGTATCAGGAACTAGTTACCTTTCAATTGGTATTAGGGTTACCAACCTCTAACTCTGATAGTTTTTGAGGTATTTTAAAATTTGGGAGTTTAACAATTTGCAATTTACTGGAATTTAAGTTACCTGTGAGATATCAGTAAAATGAACATCATCTTGCAAACATTTGAATGTATAGGCCAATCCAGCTTTAAATATTAACCTTAAAAAAAAATTTTAGAACAAAATCACGCCCACCTGTCACAAACAAAATCAACCCTAATTAGATTCAGCAAAAATCGATGACACTGTAAACATTGGTAACTTTGTTAAACAAATTTAAAAATAATGGTTTTCGAAATTATCGTACTACTATTAGAGCGATTTGTATTACATTCTTAGTTAACAGGGTAAAGTTTGTTGATGTTTACAGTATGATCAATTTTTGTTGTTAAACATCAGTAAATTGTTACCGGTGTGCGTAATTCGACTGACTCTTAGAGCCCGGGATACTAGTCATAAGCACATTTGTGTTTATTTTTTCTGAGAATAATAAATATTCAAAACTGAAAGTTACAAGATAATGTCCATATTAGGGATATTTCACAGGTAACTTAGACTCCAGTACAACGTAAATTGTTAAACTATCAAATTTTAAAATATCTCGAAAACTATCAGAGTTAGGGGTTGGTAACCCTAATACCGACTAAAAGGTAATTCGTTCCAACTTTCAACAAAATACAGAAATGAAGGGTGTTTTATTTAAGTTAAACAAGTTATTTAAGTTTTAAGTCGTTAGTGTTATGCGGTAGTATTACAAACACCCTGAACATCATAACATAATAGTAAATATTGCAAAAGAGATGTTGAAGGCTCTTAGTAAGGTGGTTTTGGGGAGTCTGCAAATCAGGTAAAATCGATTTATTCCAGAAACGGAAGTAAGTAGGTATAAGGACATGTTAAAAAACATACATTATTTTTTATCGTGCAATTCAAAAATAGAAAAAAATACAGGGTGATCCATTTAAAATAACCCAACTTTGATATGGCACTTGTTTCTAGAGCACCCTGTACAATCGAAAATATTTTTAAAATATGGTTTCAAATAATCTTGACATATGTATGCCTTAAAATTTCTAACATTATTTGTCGTTTTTATACTATACAATAATTCGTTGGTAGTGCCCCACCCTGTATATACTTCGTATTCAGATTGACAAACCTTATGAGACATGGAGATATGGAGATATGGAAATACATTTTATGATTTAAAAAAATCATTATAAATTAATTAGTGACTCTTAAAAAAGGTTCCAAACTTTGATAATCAAAGTCACGCACCAACAAAGAATATGACGAGTAAAAAAGAAAGAAAATTATTGGCACTAGTCAGTCGAGAATTGTGATTATGCTTACCACATCTTTACATTTTGATAACAAATGAAAATGTTAAATATGCAAGTCCTTTAAATACAACATGTTTTCGTTCTTAAGAAGTAATTCAATTCAATTTTATTTAATGTACTAAAATTACAAATTGTGATTGAACATTTAATACCTTTCTAATAAGTAATCTGTTTTTGAGTAAAATAGCATTGTAATAGTTATTTAAAAAAAGTAACGCGAAGCAAATCAAGGTACGAAACTACTTTGATAGAGTATTAAGGAGTTGTTGCAGATGAAGACGTTTTCTTGACGATTAGAAAACCGTGGTAAAGTAAACTACAACTAAATGTCCCTTATGTACTTGTAAGAAAGGGTAAAAAGTAATAAACTACAACTTTGGAATATTTCCGGCAAACTTGAACAAAACTTATTTTAATTTCGACTATTACAAATAGAATAAATATCTAGTTTTTCTAAGACAAATTTCTTTTAAACCTTCAGATGCTTGGTGAATTTTTTAGAATTTTTGAAATGAACATTTTATTTTTTCATTCTCTAATTCGATGTAAAATCGTCAATTTTAGCCCCTTCTTAGAGGGCGTCTGGAGCCAAAAGAATCTAAGGTAGAATTTTGGTAACTGATGTTTAAAGAATTTCTCTGATACGTATAAATTTTAGGCACAAATCTTCCTTGTCATCTAAAGAATCGCGGTACCATTAAAAACTTTTTTAAAGCATATCACAATGAATGCAAGAGATTTCATGATTGCCACTAACTTATTATTGAAAACCTTCTAAAACATTTATAGTAAAATTTAAGTTTTGAAAAAATTATTAACATTTAAAAAACTATTTTTCTAGTTTGCGTTTAGAAAAAACCTATGTTAGATATTTACTTCATTTTGCATCGAATTTTGTTACTTTACGGCAACGAAAAAAATCGGACTTGTCCTGTAAAACGTTACTGCGGAATCATTGAATCATTACAACAACGATAATGATAAACAATGGAGAAACTGCCGTTGCGAATCATGTTTCGCAAATGCACCTAGATTTAAAGGGTTCTTTCCAAATTTTGAAATTTTTTAATTCGATGTTTATAAAATTTGCTTTTATATTTGGCAAAACGAAGTACAATACATAACATTCGTCCGTGAAATCTTTTAACAGTACCTATTTTGAGTCTGAGGCTTCTCATTCGTACTGTTAATTTTGAGTTTTCGGACTTATGACGTTAATTACACTGTCAGGGTTTGAAATTTTTCTCCTGTTTGAACGGGATCAAATGTCAAACACAACATCAAACTATTTGTTGACGCCACGTCAACCATATTATGTTAATCTTAAGAAATACGTACTTTTTTCAATAACAAGCAGATTTACGATCAAAGGGATGCACGTGTTTCGGCGGCATTTGCAAGGGACGACCGCTGCTAGATATTGCCGAAAAATTAAGAGAAACGTCTGTTCTCACGATGTTTAGTTTAAGATTTGAAATATGTTTCTGTAGAGTGAGTTAGTAGTCGACGCTCAACGCGTACGAATGTACATTAAATAAATAAGTTTACAGTCCACTTTCTATCATTTATTACTAAAATTATCTAAGTTGAGCCGAGAGTACGCAACACTATTTTTAATGATTTTAAACATTTTTGAGAGCTTCGAATCAAACTTTAACTTGTTCCAATTGGTTCTTATAAAAATTGGGTTTTTGTTCTAGCACTGAAATTACTCCACATGAATGTTATAATAAGCCGTTCGCGTGCGTGAATAAACTTGTAAAATTTAATTAATTGATACTAGTCAAAAAATTAATGAAAACAGCTTTCAGAAACCATGGTAATAAGTACCTATTTTATAAACGTCACCAATTACTTTAAATTTTTAAGCATTTTACTTTATTATTGATAAACGAATAAAACAACAAATCTTCTTCAACCGGTCAACTTAAACTCGTCCTTAAATAGATGGTTTCAGTCGTTTTTGACTTTTGTAATTCGATTAATCACCTAATTTCGAATAGGAAAGGACAAAATATCGTAAAGATAAAAAAACTACAATTTAAAATAATGTTCAAATATACAGAGTGGTTTAAAATGCAGAACACTTCAAGATTATGTTTTTTTTATGAAATCCATTTTTGAGGATGATCCTGCTCATTTAAAATTAATTTTAAATTACTTTTGATCCATGCTATTCTCCAAAAAAAATTAAAAAATACTCTTGCGTTTAATTCCTTTTTCTCTTATTAGTAAAATCGTATTGAAATAAATCGAGCAACTAGAAATTGAAGTTTTAAAACACTTTTTCAAACAAATCTACAGCATTGACTAAGTATACTTAATTCCCCGTTAGTTGGTTAACACTTAAAACTCGATTAAAATAAAAATGATAGAATACTTTTTGATAAAAGTACCTACGTAGAAATTTTATTTCACAAATTGATAATGACAAGAATGTTTTTGTCGAAACCGGTCGTCTGGTAAAATTTGTGAAATAAAATTTCATCCTAAGCACCATTTCAACTCAATTATTTTATTTTATAATTTACAACAATTTCTATAATAAATAAAGAAATTATAATAATAATAAATGATAAAGCAAGAAAATTTTTTTATTTTGTTATACCCGTAACTTAGGATTTAATTTGTTTGATTTTTGTTTTTTCGAAATTTCTGAAAAAATCAGTTTGGAATTGTAATAAATTTTTGCATTTAGTTAGTAACTTATCTATAATAAATAACTTATGTTCTCTACATTCTCTCTAGCCAAGATGTCACGGCAGTGTTGTGTAAAATATTCCTTAAAAGTGTTTTTTTAATATTATTTCTAAAATATATTTTATGAAACACATTTTCAAAAAGCCGTAATACAATATCTACAATCATCCTAAATTCGTTTGATAGATATTTTAATCCTCCACCTTGTGTAACATTAACATTTTATAACTTTTGTTCATCAGCAAAATTTCGTGAATGAAGTCTCCTGTTAACAAATTCTTCCTAACACTTTTTATTAAGAGCGGAATATCAAATAATGCAAGAATTTTGTGACCATAATGTTAAATATATGGATGGTGAATACTTATATTTAATATTTTAAAAGCACTTTGGTTACGGGTTCCTTGATCAGAAACAATGGCTTTTGGTAGTTTTATTTATTTATTCGTATGGTACATTATACAAATATTGTGATTGTGATGTAAGTGTTATGTATGGTGCCCCAAAAGATCAGTATAAACCTGTATAGTGTGGTGACGAAACCGTGTGCAATAGTGGATTGGTTCGTCTTGGCAAAGCATTTATTTCAAGGTTTAGGAAAATTAATACAACTAATATTAATTAAGTGTGTAAGCATCATAGAAGGTAAATAAGAACATAAAATATAACAGCACAGCTATTGCATGACGACATATAATGAACCGGTCTAAGCGCCAGTCACGACAATGACGAAAAAAATAGTAGGTTAAAGAAATAGCAAAACAAAATAATGGAAAAACAGATAATCAGGACAAGAATACAAAATATTGCTGAACTTTAGATGTCCTTCAGAATCGTAAGCCAAAATATTGCTTCATCCGTTAAATTATGAATGTTTGGAAACCCTCCATTAAACTTCGTAAATTGACAATTTTCTACAATATGTCACAATTTGGATTAGAAATCGCACCCCATTTGAATAACATAGTGTTGCATTTGAATGGCCTGTTCTTATGCGATTTACTTTTGACCAAATTTTTGTTTTATTAAAGCCCGGGACTTCTATTGTTGGATCATCAATAAGATGTTTATTGAAAACATCAACTCCAGACCATAATTTTTGCCACTCTTCAACTTCAGAAAAAGCCGTACTTAAGTAGTCTTGCAACCATATAGAACTTCGAGATTTAAGTCTTTTAGCAGGAGGGTTGTCAATGTCATTTGGTAGTAATTCTGCATCAATTAATTCCTGAATAACAATTTTAATCAGTTCTACCAATTCTGTAGTTTTTATACCAGAATGTGACAAAAAATAGCCAACAGGTAATTTCCATGTAAAATATAATCATTTGATCATGAAGACTAAACAATGAGTAGCGGTTTGGGGTTTTTGCCCAAAAGGTCCAAGATCTTCCAATCCTTCAATTAAATCCATTTCTGGAGAATATTTCATATTAGCCATAAGTGACATTTTATCAAAACAAATTACACATGATTTCCCTCAGAAAATATTTTGTTTAGTTGCTCAAATAATTTAGGACTGAAACCAGGTTAAAATTTAGATGCCCTACACCACCTTCTGATAGTAGACGGCGCAGGCAAAATAATTCGTAGAGAACGTCAAAATTTATAAGTTGCAGGATTTTTATAAAAAATCATCAACGCCAAATTTTTTTCCGAAATTGTTCATTGCGAGCGTTTTTTCCTTAATTGCATTTTGGCCAATGTTTTTGAAATTTTAGAGGGAAATTGTACTTGGCCTAGAATAATGGTCTATTGTATTTAATTTTTCATAACAAATAAGTTTTCTTTTTAATTTTGATATTTGCGACTGCTTATTCTGAATTGTTTTCTTTTTGATAGTAATTTCTTCTTTTAATTTTTTTTTCTAGGTGAATCGTTATCATTAAATTTTAATTTTTGTTTTGAAGACTTAGGCGTTGGCAGATTTTAAAAATTCTATATTTGAATCACAAGTATCAGGAGAATTAATAATTGGAAGATGGTGTCTAGCTTTTCTGGAATATGATTTTGTTGGAGTCATTAATTTTAATGTTTTGGGCGATTGTTGTTTATTTTGCATTTTGAATTGACTAACAAAATTTTGTAGGTTATCGCTCTTAAAATAAATTATTATAATAATAACATTATTCTGGACTTCAATTGTCTATATTTTTTTAAAAGAATAAACACAACGTTTTGATTGCTATTGAATCTGCAACCGTCTTCAGGTGAATACTAACAAACTTAAAGACTACTGTAACTTATATACTAATACAAAGTTAGTGAAGCGATCAAGTGTACAAAGTTAATGACTGGCCGCATTCACATGGGACTTCGTAGATGCAATTCTTGGAGTCACGACTGTTGTCTGGTCTAGTTTTGGAGATCATGCTACCAATAGTTCTTGATAATCTGAATACCGTGTTAATGTCATAATTTCTTCCTATTCGTTTTATTTTCTCAGATAATCCTTTGACATATGGAATGCTGAGTAGTGTTTTGGGTTTCTCTTCGGTCATGGTTGGTTGGTTCTTAGAGAGATATAGAACAGTTTCTATTACTCGTTTCGGGTAACCATTTTGTATAAGGTCTCTTTTGATGTTTTTGATTTCATCTTGTAGTCCTACCTCTTTATTACATAGTCTGTGAGCTCTATCGACTAAAGACTTAATAATCCCTTTCTTTGTTGTTCCATTGTGATAGGAGTCGTAATTCAGATATTGGCCGGTATGAGTTGGTTTTCTGTAAACTGATGTCACAGTATCCTCATTGTCTCTTTTTGCAAGGACGTCCAAGAATGGTACTCAGTATTCTCTTTCTTTCTCCATGGTGAATTTGATGGATGGCTTGATGTTGTTCAGGTGGTGTAGAAAAAGGTCTAGCTGACACGGTCGCTATGGTTCCAAATTATGAACGTATCGTCTACATATCTGAGCCATAATATTGGTTTAAATCTCGCTTTTTCCAGTGCTTGGACCTTGAACCAGTTTATGTAGATGTTGGCGATCACTGGTGAGAGAGACGAACCCATAGGGAGACGGAAATCGTGCAAATTACTATGTTGATTTTAATGAAGCGGCTATTTACTTTTTTTTTTGACAGTTAGTGTTACTTTACGGCTCCAAATGACTAGGTAAAATGACTCTTTTTAGATAAGCTCTTTAAAAAATAATGTTAATTTACCTGAATTGATAAGCAATTTTTGCAATCGTGCTTTATCATTAATTGGAAATCTGTACATTTTTATTTTTGAATCTTGTTGTCTTGCGCCACAATCATTACCCGGCATTTTAAAAATATTTAAATTGTCATGTAGATATATATAATTCTAAGAATTATTATTAATTAAATTCACTTTCAATCTGATCAAAAATTAAACGTAAATCAGACTATGTGCAATTTACTGTAATTGCATTAAAATTTCTTTGTTTTGACACCGTTTATTCACTTTGCATACAATAATTTGTCTTAACCGATGAAAGTTTAAAAACGGAATGGTGTGCCTTCCTTCGGAAATCCCTTTTTAAGGTCGGCGTTATAAATATATTTTCGGAGACCTCGAACTGAGAGTTCCGAGAGTATTTTAGGAAATCGGCAAATATTGTATACATCAATGGTTACCGCTAATCCTTATACTTAAAATGTCAGTTATATTCCTTGTCGGAAGAGTTTACCGTTTACGTGATCAAGAATATCTTCTTATTTTGTACAGGTGCGTTAACGTAAGAATTCGCCGGGTTCGCATGGTTTATGCAAAAAAAAATTTATTCTTTAATTTCGTTGATCGTATTTTATTCATTAATATATTGAAGAAGGATTAAGAATTATTGAATGAGGTATAGGACAATAAAGCCATCTATTTATTGCCGGCAAAGTTAGACAAAACCGTGCTGCCTTCTGGTGTATGCCGGCACGGCAGCGTTGCTTGAATTTGTATAGTAAAGATCAATCTGAATACGAAGTATATATAATCAATGGTTTTTCTAACACTTCTTTGAACTTCTCTTTGTGGTGTGCAAAGATCATAATATCGTCAGCAAATCTAAAGCTATTTAGTTGTACTCTCAACGTGAATAATTTTGGCACATCACAATACAATATCTGTATAATGTACCATACGTATAAATAAATAAAATAACATATCTACGTTATATTCGATACTTTTCTCTGTTAACTGACTGACTGTGAAGATCCTCTAATGTACCGTAGTCTTTTCCAAATCCGGCGTGTTCTGTTGGTTGATAAATTTCAATTTTTCTTTCCAGTCTGCTTGTTACGATTCTCATAAACAACTTACAGACCTGAGATATAGTAATTTTCGAGATCGGTTGGGTCTTCTTTCTATTTTTCCTTGTAACAGGCATTTATTGAACAATTTTTGTAGTTCTTGGTTTGCTGATTTGTCACTCTCTTTCAACATTTCTGGTAGAATGTTATCCTCGCCTCCAGCATTGCCATGCTTCATCTGCTTTAAAGCCAGTTAAATTTCTTCTGTTCCGATTTCTGGTAATTTGTTCGAAATATCTCTTTTTTCTTCTTTTTTTTGTTATGCGGGTTTGCTTTGATGTATGTAGGTCTACATAGAATAGTTCTATAATTTACAACATGTGTTTTCTATATGTTACTATGTTTCCCTGTTTGTATTTTAGTTTATATATTTCCTTCTTTCGATGTTTGTTTTTCCGAAAAACATTGAATCCTCTATTACTATCTATCAGTTTTTTATCTGAAGAGTGTAATATTCTAGTATATCAGCTTTGGTTGATTTACGGGCAGCTTTGTTATTTTCTGTGTATTCCATAGTATTTCTTTTTCCCGCTTTTTGTGAAAACTTATCAGGTTTAGTTGTTTCTCTTATTATATTTCCTATCGTAGTGTTTGCTTCCTCTATATTTTTATTGTTTCGTCCTAGGTGTCGTTTAAAATTTATGTTCAACTTAGTTTTCTTTTGAATATTCTTGCTCTTTCTAGTTGCACATTTATTTTTATATTACTTCTAACCATTTGAAGGTCACTACCAGTTGAGAACAAGTTTAAAACATCCTGAACGATATTTTTGTGAGTTTAGAGTAGAAAATCTATTTCGTTCTTTGTTTCTCCACTCGTGCTAACCCATGTCCATCTTCTTGAATCTTTTTTTTTAAAGAACGTATTTATTAAGTATAGTTTTTACCTGCTGCACAATTTGATAACATGTCGTCTCTTATATCGCCCATAAACGTCGTTTTATTTTCTTTTATGCTTTTAGTCAGGTCTTCGTATGTATTCCTATTTCCTCAACTTCTTGTTTACTAGTTGGTGCATAAATTTGTATAAATTTTAAAGTTTGTGGACCAAATCTAAAATATGTAGAAGTAGATCCGATAGCACAGTTAAACAGTCCTTGATAAAAAAAACACTTTTTGTTTCAGTTACTAAGATTGATTTGGTAACTTTGGATAGATGCGTAATTGATACAAATTGCATTAAATTAATCCCTATTATTGTGTTTCACCAGCCACAGAGTCATATCAAGTTGGCTTATTACGCTCTCTGAGTAAATTTAAGTTATAGCTTCTAAGTTTTTTTAATCCGGTATCGAGTCTACCTATACAATAACAAAATCTATCCCATTTTATTTTGTTTATGTATCTGTTATAAACCGCGCCATTATAAACGCGAAAGACTGTACAAACAAATATTTAAAATTAAAAAGAAATTGGTTCAACACCATTAATTAAAAAATAGAAATATATATACAGGGTGGGCCATTAGTGAGAACACGGGCGACATTTCCGAAAATATTGGGTGCAGAAAAAAACTTTTTAATAAAAGTATTGCAGATTGATGTTCATTTTAGGTTCATTTTCTCAATTTTAACCACCCTATATGATACATAAAGTCACATTAGAATTGCCCAAGAAATCTAAATTCGTAATAAAAAATGAGTAGTTTTATTTTTAAAAAACATAACTTTAGTATGTCGCGCTTTTATGGAACACCCTGTATAAACGAAAGTAATTTTAAAATGAGCAACTCATCATTTTGCACAACTTTTTTTTATTAAAAATTAAAAGGTTTTTTTTCTAAACCCACTATTTTCCGAGATATCGCCCGTGCTCGCACTAATGGCCCACCTTGTATACCTACCAAAATAGTTTCTGGGTCTTAGATAAACATAATTAGATACAAGTTAACTCTTTCCACCACACATTAGTTCACTCGTACAGTGTAACAAAGAATGACTTTTTGGTTGTTAATTCGTGTTTACGCAGACGGAAAATGTCTCCGTGTCGCATTACATGGCTTACGGTAAATATAAAAATGTTATAACAAAATTAATATCCAGTTTTGACAACGGTATCGCTGATGATAACAGCTTAGCTGTTGAAACACGTGTCCGAGTCAAGTTTTTGGTGCAGTTTTTGGTGTTTTTCTGTTGGTTAACGAATTATAAACTTTGAAATTGAATGTCGTAGGAAAGATTAAACAAAAGTAACAGATTAATGTCAATGTTATTTCCAGCTTAATTGTATGGAATGTTAAACACATTGTACGGAGCAGATCCAGTTTTATTCAGAAGACAAACAGCGATTGGTTGTTAACTTCTTCGGTTATTTATCACTGAATGGTATTGAATTATGGCAAATTTTTGATGGTTACACACAAATGGAAGCAAAAAATAATACAAGTCAGCAGCAATTTTAATTGTTTTCTTATAATATTAATTAATCAAGAGCCGGTATATTTTCTGTCACACTCGTATCTAAATTAAGTTTATGAAAGTGTACATATTTGCTTTAACTTAACAAACATCATTGCAATCTCCATTATATTTGAAATTTTGTCGCTTAATGGTTGATAATTTGACGAAGTCAGTAGAAAAACGAATAACGTATTGGTAAATAAATGTTAACGATTATTTGTACAAAAAACACTGTTTGAACATACCAGTTGTCAATAAAATGTTTTCGTTACAAATTTGTAGAATAAATATTCTTGTACTTATTTGAATAAAATGAAATACTACAATATTTTAGAAAATAGAATTTAAAGCATAATATGAATATTTTATATAATCTTACGTACATACAACATTTTATTGGCTGGAAATATCTTTTAGCGAAACAATTCAATTTGCATAAAACCGTATTGGCAATTTCGTAGTAACCCGATTTTAGATGGACAAAAGATAACCTTTCGAATGATGCAATATTGGGAGGAAAGGCTCATTTTATCGAACTGAGAACTCGATATTTTGCCAACCTGATATCGACAGCCTAATAACATGGAAAGGAAACAATCTGCGGAACAAATGGTGGCACTATTGCTGTAGTTTCAGTCATATCTACTTCGTGATAGGAACTGCAAATACATTCTCACATTCTTTAAATTTTGAGATTGAGACAAAAACTCCTTTTTATGAATGCGTTGTTTGAAATTGTTATCAAATCTCGAATGCTTTCTCTTTCTTTAAATAATTTTTTTTTTTTGATTTATTAGATATTTTAATGATTATAATACACATGTATCATTCATAAATTTTCGCAACTGATTTACATAGTTTAGAAAAGTACAAATTGCTCATATGATCGTAATAAATGAAATTGTGGGTTTCTTAGAAACAACTTTGTAAACCATTGGAGTATATCCACCAGTCATACCCAATTTTATTTTATTTTTAGTGAACATTTTGAAATTCTTTCTTGCAACACTTCACATTTACTTTTACATGAGATTATACTATATGTGGTGTTTATTTTTCTTTTTTATGTGTGAAAAATTATAACTAATTAGTAAATTTAAATTCTTTAATTATAAGCAGTTACCGTACCTGTTAGGAGACTGTTTTCCGTTTTATTTTTTAAATTTTAATGACTTTTACTAAGGGCAATGGAATCAAGTTTTGATCAAAGTTTACCATAGAAAATTATTTTTTATTTACTAATTCAAAAAATTAATTTATTTTATAATTTGCAATTTGAATTTTTCAACAACATATAAATGATTGACTAAACAATTATACAGGTAGTAAAGAATAACAATTAATATTTAAGCAAACATTCTAAATGTCACCAATAATTAACAAACAAAATAATAACTAGAATTTGAAAATTGTTACTTTAAATGCCAATTTAATTTTCTGTATATGTTATTAACACTGTTAAAATAACGTAATGAATAAATTTAATAAGTATTACCAAAAGCAGTCAGCGGATTTGAGAGTTACAGGGGTGAGAGTTTCGGTAGTGTAAGCAGAGCGGCAGTTAATTTAGGGATGAGGGTGACGGTATATTAGCAGAACGGCGGTCTGTTAAGGAATGCGGTAGGTAGTGGGAGTAACCGAGTCGACATACAAAAATACGCCATGTTGATCCGGGCAACAGTTTGAGTGGTGTATTCAACGCGCGGAAATGGATGACCTCAAACACGACACACGGATTGGAAAAATGTAAAGGAATGGCCAAGTCGACACACGAAATGCGCTATGCCAACTTGGACAACTGTTTGAGTGGTGTACTTAAAGCGCGAAGATGCGTCACCCTAAATACAACACACGGATAGAGAAAAGGAAAGTTAAGGGAACATAAAGTCGTATCTCTGCAACATGCGGGTCGGGGAAAGAAAAACCAAAGCGGTATCTTTGGAGGAACAGATATCCGGAACCAACTGCTTCTTTAACAAAAGAGCTCACGCTTATATAAGGCATAACTTAAGTGGGGCAACTAGTTACGGGAGGGGACTGCGTGCGCACGAAAGTTTAAGCGGGGCGCTATCGGATTTTTTACAACGGGCCGTCCGCTTTGGGATTTACAATATACAAAATTAATAAACAGTTAAAAACACAACAAAATTGGTCTTATACTAACAATTAATTATTCAAATTGATTTAGTGACGGTGACTTAGAAATAAAAACGCATCGTTACAAATTATGGTTTAAAAATATTTTTCAACTTAGTAGTATTCGGCGGCGGCGAAAAACAAAATTAAACATTAATTAACAAGCTCGTTACACTGTAACATTAACAAGAATTACATAAACTACATAAATAAAGTAAATATGAATTTAATATTAATAAACGAATATATAAATGATCAAATTTACTTCTACAAAGTGACCAATTAATGAATCAAAATGTGTAGAACGACAATACATCTAATTAGGATTAACACAAATAATGAAAAAACCGATAAGTGCACAAACACACTGCGACGATTTAAAAAATTTACAACGAGTATTTTCAAGTCATATTTATTGAAATAACGACATGTAGATACTATTATCCGCAATTGCAAAGTGGGGAAAAACATCCTTAACTAATTTTCAAAACACGAAATTTTTATTTAAGTTTCCGTTACATTTCGAATGTAAGACTGCAAGCGCTTAATGCAAACTTAGAAAACTTTCCGAACAACAAATTCACAAAATACGCTAGGAAGAATAGAACGATACAGCAGAAATTTTGTTTCAAAGTGAAGTGATCGAACATATTGCAGTTTAATTATGCAACACAAAGATTGATTAAGTATTTTAAAACAAAAATACCGACAAAAGTCGCAAGTTTGCTCTAGATCATATCTGAATGTATTTCTCCATGATGGAGGCTGAAATAGCGATATACGAATTTGATTGAAGTAATCGTTTTCTTTATGGCAAAACAAGTTCAAGTACAATATTGAATTCATGTTCAATTTGTAACAATGCGTTTTCAATTTTAAGCAACGCACAGTCAATTGTTATTATAAGACCGATTTTGTTGCGTATTTAACTGCTATTAATTTTGTATATTATTAATTGTAAACCCAAAGCGAAAGATAGCGGGCGGCCCGTTGTACAAAGCCGATAGCGCCCTACTTAAACTTTTATGCGCACGCAGTCCCTTCTCGTAAGCTAGTTGCCTCGCTTAAGTTATGCCGTATATAAGCGTGAGCTCTTTCGTTAAAGAGGCAGTTGGGTCCATATACTTGTTGCGCCTGGCCCTGCGGCTAATACTGAGTAAGTTTGCTTCTCTAATTTAACCGCCAAAGATACCTCTTTGGTTATTCCCTCCCGACCCGCACAATGCAGAAATACTGCTTTATGATCTCTTGACTTTCCATTTCTCCCCTCCGTGTGTTGTGTTTGGGGTGACGCATTTTTGCGTTTTACACGTTAGCCTTCCGTCAATGTAGTATAGTATAGATTTTTAATGGTGTTATCATATCGGTTTGTGATTGGGTGTTTATTTACATTATGCTACGTTAGTTATTATTTACATGAATGGTGCGAAATACACATATAGTGAACCGTGAGTGCGTATTCTACCGTCGTACGTGTAATACACACTAAACACATTGTTTTTATGCACGATGCGCTACTTCCACTTTTTTACTATTTGGTGGACTACCTGGACTACTTGATTCTGTGTTGATGCTTAACCTACTATATGTATGCTTTTATTAGGTTACACTTGCGAAGTCGACAAGGTCGCTTGAACTTCTTCTTAATTATCAGCTTTGTTATATGAAATGCTGACCGTGTTTGTTGATATTCCGCATTCTTTGAGGAACGTTTTCTCACGCGGAAATTATGCGGTGATTGTCGGGTTGACGTTGGCAACCCCATACTTCTATAACATTATTTGTCTGTAAATTTCAGTTCTCATTCTCAAATTATAGACACGCGCTATTCTTCAGGATAAATTTTGTTTAAGTGGAAAATAATCGCACAAACGTAAAAAAACACATACACTTGTAGTAGGGAGAGCGGAGGTCCTTGCTGAATGTAAATCTGAGTTATTGCAAAGGTCGATACTTTTCGAGATAACATTCAACTTTGCATCTTTGCCGCCAAAAAAAGCAGCTCGTTTTCAAACGTACAGAACCTATCATCAGGTACAAAAACGGCCAGAAAAGAAATTAGGTTTATTGAAATGGAAAGTTGCAAATCGCAGTGCATTTGTGAAAAGACAGGGTAGCATTGTACTGCAGGGTGTCACAATTGTAACTGTAAATGCAGCAACAAAGCGGATGTTATTAAGTTGTATTTGAATACACGTCCCAGTTACTTACAGATTAAAAAAATTTTGAAACGACGCCGGCAATTCTGATATTGAAGACGAGGAAATCGTTCAAAGGGTAGTTAGAGAATTTCGACCAAAGAAAATGTAAAGGAAAGTCTAAAGGAAACATCCAAAAAGAATTCTAGTAATGGGTAGATTTAGCTCGTTTGTGCTCAAAGTATCGGTCGCAGTTGAAATATACAAAGTGAACACTTCACCGTGAATTAGGTTTCGCGGGGACACCAGGTTAAAACAAATCCGCCCTCTACTTTGCTTCAAAGGTGGTGTGGAAAAAGTTTACTTACCTGACATATTTAAGAAGTTTTTACTTTTTAGCAACACTTTGCATATAAAAGAATGACCGTGTGAACTTCTCCGTGGTTTTTTGTGCAAAAAAACGCGACTTTAAAGAAATAGAGCAGGTCTTTGTTTATTATATCAAAAAGTATCTATCTCGATGCATTCGGACGCTCCTACAAGCAGAAAATTCCCACAAAAAGTAATTTTAAAAATTTTCTCTATTGTGACGGCACATCTCAAAAAGTATCAATTAGAGCAATTTGCGGGATATGACCAAAATTGTTTTCCGCAAATAACCGTAAAATTTGAGTACGCTAGCTTGGAATACCGTTTTTTTTTGTGGGAAATGGACCACGAGTAGAATTTTTTTAAAAATTTCCCCTTGGCAGCGCCGTAAAGAAATTCCGGTTTTATTAATTTGCGGAATAAGACCAAAAATGTCGGGTGTCAAAAACTTGGGTGACTGGAGATTTTTGACCAAACTATGAGAATCCATTACGGGATTATGGGAGAAGTTCCGGGGGGTTGAGATTATAAGACTATGTGGTTTTTTATGTTCGGAAATTATTTTCCACTTCCTCCTTTGTCAACAAACAACAAGAGTTAAATGTGAATAAAAGAAAAGCAAAGAACAACTAGCAGTATAAAACGCAAGATTGAATTAAGTAATAAAAACAAATCAAGACAGAAATTCTTGTAACAGAAATAGAAAGAAAGTGACTGAAGGAAATCAAAATTAGAAGAAAAATTAAACTGTTAATAATGACGTGAATGAAAACCAACACATCCAAGTTAATAACAACATATAAAATAAAAAGAATTTGAATATTCACCGAAGAGGGAAATTCAAAAACATAACAAGCAACAACAAAAGCAAAATCCAAATCGAAAACCTAGGCAATAAAACTAATTATCCAAAGAAAAGAATAAATACAAGATTAATTTTAAGTTTTAACAAGAAAGTGAAAAAAATGTAAAAAATTCATAATAGTAGCACAAGATGTTCAACTAAGTCTGAACTTTTGTTCAGTTTTGTATTAAATAACGGATTTTACGTGGACCTGAACTACTTTTAAACTGAGATTTACTGAACAGTTCAAAGTACAACATAGAATTTATATTTTCTTCGTTAGCTTCAGTTGGAGAAGAAACAGTCCAGGGTTCAAACAATATATATTCACAAACTACAAAATAAACTATAATGTTTATACAAAACTTAAACTGATACAAAAAAGTAAATAAACGGCAAATCTCGGTCACCCTGTATATGGGCAGGTTAGTACCGGTGGTAACACACCAGACAGTTGTCTGCAATGGCGGCGGGCCGGCGTATAATAACTTGGAAGCTCCTGTGAATCAAACGATAGTAATGTTTTTTTAATTGCCCCACCAATTGCGTTATTGTAAATTGATTTGTGTGCGCCAGTGAATGTGTATTACAGAATTGGGAACTTAATTGAATCGGATAGGGCAATTTTAATTGAATACTTCTTCAGCTCCCTTTCTTACATGAATTATTATAGATTGGGGAAGGTTGCTTGCTAGTTTACCTCTCCGTGTGTGTTTTAACTTGGTTTCTTCGGACGTTTACAATCAACGCATAGTTCTTCTACGACGAACGTTTCGCATTTAGAAACCTACTTCAACCTGATAAGTAGTCGATTGTTGCTTAATCGTGTGGAAGAGGTATCAGGGTTTGGGGGTTAAACGAAATGTAAGCATATGTAAGGAGACCAATAGTACGGTGTTGCAAACTCTACCGATACGTTCAGCCAAGTCCTTACACTGAGAAAACGGATTATTATAAAATAAGTTAACGCAAATGCTGCAAAACAAATTTAATTGTTTGACAGCTTCGCTGATTAGAAAACCATCACGTGCAAATGCTGCAAAACAAATTTAATTATTTGACAGCTTTGCGGTTTAGAATCTGTCGTATGGAATTGTCTTGGAAGAAACAAATTTAGTTACTTGCTCCAGACTACCACGGAACAGGGAGAAATAGTAGTATTAGGTAAATAAAGAGTAAGAGCAATTTAAGGGGTAACATTTCTAGGATATTCAAGAAAATTAACAGTATCGGAAAGAGGATTGCGGAATACGGAGAAAGGTGTTTTGAGAACGGTGCTCAGAGCGAGTAAGTAAGTGCCTCTTTGGTACTGGGACTTTATACCGTCGTTTTCAAAATTTTAGAGGGGATTATGGTGGGAAAATAGTAGGAGCATTATCACGCTAGCGGAGTAGGGAAGTTGACGTCACACAAATTTACTTATGTTTATACTCGTCAACGCCATCTTCTGACGTTTATTACAAACTTAATATACGATTGAATACGGTTTTCAATTTTTTTTTCAAAAAATCGATCTGCATAAACATTATTTGAACAAAAGTTATTAAAATTTTTTATGCTGTAAAAGTTAACCTACTGCCTTTTAAGGTTATTACCTTATTGCGTGATTTTGTAGACTTTACAAACCTAAGAAATTTTTATTTAAAACGTTTTCTTGTAAGTATTCCGAGAGGAGTTGCAATGTATAAAAGATAAATTAAAATCTGGGACACCCCATTTGTATTTTTAATTTCAATTAAGAATTGCAATATTTTTATTGTTATTGTGTATTAATACGATTTATATTATTATTAAAGTTTGTGTACTTGTGTACTAGCGAACATATTGTAAATTACGTACTTTTTATTGTTTTGTAAAAAAGTTTCAAATTTTTACTAAAGTTTGAATGAGCTTTAGATTATTTTAAGCGAATAATCTGTTCTTCAATTCTTTTAATAATTAGTCTACCACAATGTAATTTTTTTTATTTATGTTGTAAACCATTTTAAAATGAAATTTCAAAAGAATTTCTTTAGGTTTAGTTCTCTGCGAAACAAATAGAAACCACGACCTTTTCAAGTAAAAACAATACCAGTAATGCTTTGAGCTTACATTAATTTACTGAAAAATGTTTTTAGCTTTTTAATTAGAGACCTAATAAATGAATTAATATTTACTGACACAAACGAAATTGTACTGAAAAAGCGATCTTTGAAAAAAATCAAGGCAAATTACATGTTCCAACATTTACAACACATTTCATTTTAATTCCTGGATGATTTTACTTTATGAACTCGAACTGCGTAACTTATTAGCTTTATTACTTTGTAATGCAACTTATAATTTTTAAATTACTTTTGAGTGTGTATTTAATAAGTCTATTTTATCCTATAAAAGTTTTTTTAGAAAAGGATTTTTAGAAATATCAACAACAAAGATTATAAACTTTAACAATTACTTATGATTTAATAGCACAATCGTTTTAATGAATTTTCTTTAATTAATTTAGTTTACATTAAGCTCACATTTTTTATGATTCATTTATAAATAAATGTTGCATGTCAGATTAAATATAAATATTTTTCTTTCAATAAAAGTCACTGACATAAAATACGTTCTAACGAAAGCAATTATAAAAGTACGATTTGTATTAAAATTTTATTTTCTCCACAATATGTTTAGATATTATGACCTTTATTTAAGTACAAAATGGCAAGTTATCTCAAAAAACTTTTACCTTAATGTTAAATGCTGAAAAAGTTTTTTCTTTAAATTGTTTAGATTACGCTTCGTTTAATTAAAAAAAATTTACAATTATAATTTTTGCAAGGTTTTCAAATTCGTTTTTTATGTAATTAAATACATTGATTTCAAACAAAAACTGATTGCCCTTTTTATAATTCGCTAACAGTTATGAATTTGAAATTTTTAAGTTTTAATTAAGTTATCCACAAAGTTAGAATGTTAAATATTTAAACTGTTATTGCGAAAGTGTAGTTTTAGGCATTTAATATTAATTAAAATATAAATAAATCTTTTTATCCGTGATTTATATAAACATTTCAGTTTATTCTACAGTACCAACATAAGCTCCTAATATATTATGCAAAACTCTGGTATATTGTTTGTAACATTTACAGAGAGCTTTATTGTTAAAGGAAATATGTGTTTCCTTTAATTCATCCGTTGTCATGGGGTAAATTTTCAGTAAATTTTATCTGAATAAATTCAACATAAACATTGTTATATGTACCTACGTATATTTTAATTGAAAAACTAAAAGTTACGTATTAAATTTCTGTAGTTGGTTCACACTTCAAAAATGTAATAAATATTGCGTGTATTGTGTATGTATTTTATTTCTGGCGAATTTCGCAAATTTATTTATATGATTTTTCATAACACTTCAATATAGTTTATTTAGCGGAAATGTACATGAAAATGTTGTTATTTAATTTTAAAGTTGATTAATCATCTGCAAATTCAATTTAATCCGAATATGTGTATGCTGGACTAATTTGCATTCAAAACTACTTTGTTTTTATTAATTTTAAAATTACTAGTATTCACAGGCAAATTCAAAGTTATTAATCACAAAAGCCATATACGAATTGTTATAGTTACACGTCTGTTTCGCACATGCATGAAATATTACTGAATTTCATTAAAATGAGTACGTTCGGAGACAGAATTTCAATTTTCGACCGTTTGCGGTACATTTCAATTTTAAAATAAATAAATTGCTTTCAAATGAACTGCTTAATGTGGTTGTCAGAGATGATGATTTATATTGTAGAATTGTTAATTCATCAAAGCAAATGTCAGCTGGTTTGTGAATCTGTCTAAAATCCTCTACATGGAATTACTATCCCACCCTTTTATTATCTCTATGGCTTTAAATGCGATCAGTAATGATATAATGTATTCAAATTGGAACTTAGTAATTGTGTTCTAGATCAGACTTCGTATTGGGCTTAAATTAAATGCAGGCTTTTGTTGCATTTCCGTAACATAAATCATTTTGATAGTTGCGATAAACGGATTATAATGCTGTCGCTTAAGTGTCTAAAACTGATTTTCCAGTTAAAGCCACGACAAATATTTAGTTATTGCAAACCCTACAAGTTTCAATCATTTTAAGTAATGAGAAATATGCTCGTGTTTTAATAGTGTAGCAGGAGGGTAGACGTAAAAGTCGAAAGAAAAAACTATACAAGTGTGATCACACCCAAATCATTAACATAAATCGCTTAATTGTTAAAATGTTCATTATGTATGACGTAGTTAGTTAAACGTAACAAACTATTTTGTCGATAATTAATCGACATACATCGGTCAAATTTCGAAAGGCATTTGATGTCGCAGGAAAATGTTATGGGGTGGATTAGGCTTAGTTTCGATATTGCTCATTGTTGCCTGTTTTCCTTCTACTAAGAAAACAATTAATTAGTAGAATTTAGACCAAAAAACAAACTTCGCTTTTCAATCCCCACAAAAAAAGGAGAAACGAACACGTGGGTTGCTTTAGCATTAAAGTTGGTATTCGTGGTTCATTTCTAGAAGTGAAATATAGGTCTATAACTTCTCCATAACCTTAAAAACTTATAACACAATCGTGAACTTCTCCATAACCTTAAAAACTTATAACACAATCGTGATACATTTTTTAATGTACAGAGTGTCCTATTTTTGATGTAATTGCGGGGTTTTAGGTATTTCGCGAATTGATAGAGAAAAACCGTGGTCGGGACCCTTGGCTCAATTTTTAAGACAAAGTCAATGGTCTAAACAGCCCTTTGATATCTCGACTTGTTTGGGAGATACAGAGTGTTTTGCGTTTAATTCCGTTTTTTTAAAGTTTTATAACTTTTTTGTTTGTGAATATTTTTTATTTTAATTAAAATATTTTTTCGCATTTTTTTATATGCAGTTCAGTGGCGTACTCAAATTTATTCTAGTTTAATTCGTTTTTCAGTTACAGACCAAACATGCATTTTTTAAATGGAAACCATAGTTGGCTATGACTTCATTGATTAGAGATTTTTTTTAGCTTTCTGAAAATATATAGTTTCATATATTTATCTCGGCAAATAAGCAAATTATAAACGATTTTTGAAAAACACCTCTTGATCAAAGTCACCTATGAACTTTTGTTTACTGCGCGCATTCGTTGCTAGGTTTTTGACAGTTTACGCAGTTGTTTCTACAACATTAATTTACAGTTGTAATAAATCTTCAATTTATTCACACAAACTTTGAGACATTTTTGTACTGTATACAACATTCCGATGATAACACTTAATAACATTTAACGATGTTTAGCTCATCTATTTTACAAACTATTGTCTCACACAGTTTTTCAATATTGTTTACTCATTGTTCAAAAGTTAAATTCTTCAAGCAGGGTTGTAAGAGAAAATAAAAACTATATAAAAGGAATGGCCCGATAAACATTCCAATTCCTAGAAGTATCTTTTGGAGGTGTAGTAAAACCACTTTAAGAAAATATTTTTTTATAAACTCTACATGAGCATGTTGTGTGCAATAACTTTAAGGTGAAATCAAGTTTCATCGTTAAAGAATTTTAAGCTGGAATACACAGTAGCGATATGAATGAATACCTTTGTTTGGTATGATGTGACAAGTCATTAAGTTCAACTTGTTTACAGGCAACCTAGAGTTGTACTTGGGCTTCCTGTATCATTTATCAAACATTGGCAACCATTTCTGGTTCGGTCTTTGTAGGTTCATCACTATTTTGAATAAGCACCAATCCGTTCTCACAAAAAATATTTATACACTTTGTTTCGCTGTGATAAAAACTATTGTATTTTGACGTAACAATTGGAATTCAGTACCTCAATTCTCCATCAACTTAGTGACCTTGATTAAAATACTGTTGTCAAATAGCCATACAAAAGACAAAAACGCAAATAATAATCAAATACAAAGCTTACAATAAAGTAGAAACAATGAAGTTAAGTTATGTTATACAATTAAAAAATTGTAGTAAGTTTACAAAACGGTACTTTCTAAAGGTGCGTTCACAATAGCATATCTTTTCTAAAATTGTTAATATAATTTTATTAAAATTACAAAGTACGGTCGACGGAAAAGTTGTGTAACTAACTCTTGAATTAAACGGCGATTAACATTCTCAAACATTAACGCGCTCGCTTCGCTCACGCGTTTAAATTTTTCGATTCTTAATCGCCCTTATTACTAACTCGTTTGTTAAATAACTATTATTGATAATGATATTGATGGCGCCATCTATACGTCAGTTAAACAAATGAACTGACACATATTGTGGTGTATGTCAAACTAGTTAAATAGCCAGGCTTTCTTAAAATCAGTAAAAATAATTTTGTTTTTTTTTTACTTTTTGATGATGATCGTCTGCCAAAAAATGTTCAAATTTCGTGGGTTAAGTGATTTTAAGACGCTCCAGCTAATGAGGATGAAGCCCAAATCGCGCCGTAAATTCCTACTTTCACACTCTAGTGTAAATACCTATTACTTTACCCTGTTCAGTAAATCAACTTACCGTGTACTCATTTGCGGCTGGTAAATGGAACATTACGGTATCAGATGCAGTAATGTGTTTTGCTTAGCAACAATATTATGATTTTAGAATCTCATTCGCAACTTCCATAATTTCCGGTAAAACTTTCAAGGTCACTAATGTATTCAACGCGGATTCATGAAAATACTATATCCCTATTTATACCTGAAATATGTAGTGCAATTTATACAAATCTGAAGGATAAATATTTACGGGTTAAGCTTAAAAATATAAAAATAAATAAGGTGTTTAATTAATTAACAATTACAGTTACCAAATACTGAAGAGGAATGGAAAAATATTGCTAATAAATTTTACGATTTGTAACATTTTCCTAATTGTTTGGGAGCACTGGATGGGAAACATGTTAAATGTAGAGCACCCATATCTGCTGGATTATATTACCATAATTATAAAGGCGACCATAGTATAGTTTTATTAGGATTTTCAGATGCTGAGTACAAGTTTACTTATGTAAATGTAGGAGTTAATTGAAGAGTCAGCGATGTTGATGTATTCAGAGAATGTACATTGGCACAAGCACTGTTGGATAATAGCTTTAATTTTCCACCATCGACACCATTATCTGGTAAATCTGTGAACATGCCGTATGTAGTAGAGGCCGATGATGCATTTCCACTGAAGGAGAGACTTATGAAGCCATATTCACAAGTAGGGCTCACGCATGACCGCAGAATATACAATTAATCGACTGTCTCGAGCTCGTCGAATCATTTACAAATGCCTTTGGGATCATGAGCAATAGGTTTAGGATTTTATTAAATCCTTCCGATTTGTCCATAAACAAAGTTGAATTAATAACATTTTCGGCCTAGTGCCTAAAAGTTGTCATTGCAACCCTTTGCGGATTATTTTTTTTAAAGTAATTATTACGTTTGGTTTTAAGATGTATTTATTAAAAACAACTTAAAAATTATAATTAATAGTGCAATTGTGAGCATTTTGAAAACTGCTGCCGGTAAATACAATACCAGCAGCAGAAGACGATGTACCTACTTGGTAAATAATTTCCTAACGACGTCTTCTGTTTTCCAATTAACAAACAGAACACACACCACAGGCACGAGGCTCAGTTCTTAGAGCGTCGTTCTAACGCGAAGGTAATGGGTACGATCTCCCATGGGTCAAATATATTTGTATATAAGAATGGTGGCTATAAAGTAAACGAAATTATCAGCTGATCGGCTTTACAGATCAAACACGTATACCAGTAATAGCATTTAAATCTTAGACTAAAAGCGATCCTTTGATCATCCGCGACTTACTCGCAATCATAGATTTAAAAATTGTCGTCTTTTTTATATAACCAGAAATAGTAGACCTTATTCATTGTCGTCCAAAAGATAATTATAGAGAAATTGGTGAAAAACAAAAAACACAGTTAAAATGCTAAACTTATTCATGGAATGTTAAAAATAAACTATGTTGAACGGAAAGTTGTACCTCGGAACAGGATTAAATACAAGAAAACGATTATATCCATACATTAAAGTTTACCCGAGCTGTCCACCGTATTCATTGTTAAATTGTGAATAATGTAGGAATGACAGGGTTAGCGATTCATGAGATTTAATTGCAAAGACCGCAACGAGGTAGTATATGTCAGAACGACATTAAAAATAAAAAAGTAATGGCAGCGCCAACAGTCAATCAAAATCAGTTTCCGCCAAAACTTAAATTTCGGTAAAGAACGAAATATATAACACCCAAAGTTCTTCTAGCACATTTGTCATACAGTGTATCAAAAGTTGCCTATCCGAACGCATGTAGAATGCATATTAATTTTCCGAAATGAGCGTAAAATCTGGCAAAATTCGATATAGTGTCTAGGGTTTCTCCCTTAAAGAAAAGGTCACCATTGTTTTTATTTGTTCTGTCACAATTTTAAAACAGATATCATAAATTGTTTCAAATTTACTGATAAAGCTACTATTTCCATATACTGCTTTAAAAAAATTTAATTTTTTAACTTTTAAATTACATTATTGACTTTTATTTTTTATTCTTTTAAAATCTGTGGTAGTTTTAAATTTCTATGTTATAGGTACCTACAAATAAAAACCCATAAATTTTTTGTTAAAAAAACATCACATATTTATGAGCGTCCCCGAAACAAAATTTTATGTACGCATTTTGGATATAAAATACAAATGATATAAAAAAAAGCTAAAATAAATACCTGAATATAAAAAGCACTGGTTTTCTTTTGTGTGTCATTTATAGAAAGGCGTCGGCATCAACGATTGAAAATTTTACTACTGAAATACATATAAAATATATTTTATTGCTTAACTCCTACAAGTTTGGTTTTTATTAGGTCAACTACAACATTGTATTTCATAAACGTTTTTGTTCTGTTTGTTTTCTACTTTTAATTAGTTTCGCTGAAGTGTTTAATGAGCTGTTTTACAAAATTTTGCTGCAATATTTTAATTAAAATGTATTTGTACGACACGCTTGGTTATTATACATGACCAGGATTTCTGCAAACTTTAATTTAATTTCATAGTTTCTAACATATGTCTACAATAGTAAAAATTATTATGATCAACACTTATTTGCTAGGTTGAATCATTAGTGTTCTAAAATCAAATCCGTTTGTTCACTAGTATAGGGCTCAACTTTCTTTTCTTTTATACTCTTCTCTATATCATGTACTCGCTCACTACTTCTGACTTCATTTGCTAAGCTATTTATATAATTTTATGTTTTATTTTCTTGGTTCCTTGTAGAAGCCCCATTAAAAAGCTTAATCAATTCTGATTCCAGTAATAACTCGACAATCTTGTCCTTTCACCCCTAATTTTAATTGATTCTAGACTGAATTGATATATAAAGTAGTTCTTGTAATTGCTATCTGTAATTTTTGTTACATGCGCACACACAATTGTGTTTTATTTTATAAAGTGAATAGTTTGCTGTTCATTTAAATATGATTTTTGGTTCTTTAACATTTTATACCTGAATTCCTAAGTTATAGCTGTGTTACAAGTGTGTTGTTATAGAACAAAAATAGTGGGTCGTGAAGATGATTTATACAGATGATAGTAAGGCTCTCGATTGCTAGACCGGACGCCACTTACAAAATCCTAGTAGTGTTCTTAGAACGCAGGATACCCAAGAGAAAGAATAAACAAACTTGTTAAACCAGAAACATATAATTTTCGAGATCGTTATCTACACATCCTCAAAGAAACTACCTAGAGAGGGTAGTGAATAAGACAGATTATCACTTAAGAAACCAATCAATTGTCACAGAGCAAATAGTAAAAACGAATAAAAGACGAAATAAAATTGTACTTATCTGTCGGTTTTGTCGAAGAAGAGCGGTGCTAAACACCAGTGCTCGTACGTGGTCCGGTTTTGATGATAATTTGGATAATACGGATGAACCTCCGCCAGGTGAGAGATAGCTGATTAAAGGTCAGGGCTAAATGCTAATGATTCAAAATTTGGAAAATGCAGAAGAGCAAGCTGGTTAACGCCCAGTACCGCAAATGGAATACCTTTTACCCTGTCAGAAAAAAAATTTAAAAAAAGTTTCGTACAAGCCATGTTGGATTGTATACGCCACATGTAGTTTGTAATTACCTTTTGTAAAAGGGCATGATTTTTGTATGTCACTGGTATTAAAATTTTGTGGGCAGATGTTTTTGGTCGTTAGTGTGAGTTACATCTAAGAACGTTGAACGTTGGAATTTCCCACCACTAGCCATTTTTCTACTTAGTCTATTCAAAAGCATCTAAAGTAAAGAGTAATCACTAGTTAACTACCAATTCATGTAGTTAAAATTCATAATTTACAAGAACTAATTTAAGTTCTTGCCCTTTCATTTAATAAACATAATAAGCTAATATTGCTAAAATTCATAACAAGTAAAGCTCTTACAATTTTTTTTCCATCATTTATTGACAATCACCTGATTTGTGTCAGTCAATTAACAGTGTAAAAACAAACATTAAAATTGCAAGTAATACCTACATCTATTTTTATTGGTTAAAAGAAAAGTGCAACAAGCGGCAACAGAGTATAATTTCTCCCGTAAAATTGAAACTCGACTCATTTTCCTTTTATTCAAGAATACAGGTTTTGTGAACTAGGAGAAAGTGAAAGGAATTTCAAGTGAAGGGAGTTCGATAATACGTCTTGTAAGATCTATATTTGTTCGAAATTTAAAAAAAAATTTTTTCTCTCAATGTAAATGGGTTTTCCATTTTCAATATTTGGAGCACATAATCAGCTTGTTTTTCTGCATCTTCCAAATCTTGTAGAAATACATGAACCATCTATATAGTATTTATACAAGATTTGGATCAAGATCCATTATGAACAATATATAATATATACAGAAAAATGTCAAGTCAATTTTGTTTCCTTCTACTACGACCAATAGAAAATAATTTCTCGCAAAATTATTTTACTTACCAGAATTTTTTGAATTTACTATAGTATGATTTTTGTTTTGGAAACATACAAAAATAGATTAACTAGCGTCGGTCAGTATACTATACAAGGTGATTTACGTAGCCCATCGGTTAAAAAGTTATTAGCTTCTTGAAATTCCATCAATATAAAATTTAGTATATGGGCATAATCGACTACTCCAAATAGTATTAACTAAATAGTAACTAAAATATTTTCAAGATGATGGCACTTAAAATTAGATGTTGGTTTATAAATTGATATGTAGCAACTGCTCTTAATGATCATTCTGCAAGGATTAAAAACACGACTGATTTTAATTTAAAATGGTTAGAATTAATTTCAAGCCCTTTACTAACAACTACTGATAACAATGTACTTATAGGTTGTTTCGATATTTGATATAGGAGCTTTTCCTTGACGATATTGAAGATAATGGTAGTGTTTTGATTATTAATATTAACGAAACCACAGTTAATACACATAGAAGATTTACTACTTTTGATAACACTAGAAAACCGACTTTTCTTCAAAATTTATAAAAATATGCTTCCTCAAGACCACCAACAACTGAACATAAAAGATTCTTCGTACATTATGAAAACAATATCCATTTCTGTTTGCAGGAGTACTACAACTTCCAAATCCTTAAGAATACACTGGCCATTCCTTTAGACGTTCCTCAACTTCATTAACTTCCGATTTCGGAGCCGACATTTCGGCTGTCAAAAGACATGGTGACTGCAAATTGACAGCAGTAGCAGAAAATTTCATTAAAAACTCTCTAAAAACAAAAAAAAAATTTAATATTCCATCTATCATTTATCTCATTAACTGAAGATCTGTCATTATTCGTAAACCCAAATGAAATTCTGTCAACCTCTTCCTTTCTTAATGAAGTTACAGTCACAGATGTTCCAGGCACATTTCCATCTCAATTAATATTTCTGTAATATTATTATTTCAAATATTAATAATTGTAGTATGTTAACTATAATCTTGGAAATAAATAAAACAATTAATACTTACATTTGAAATGTACAGATTACATGAAATAACTAATTGTAGTTTACAGATTAAACTTTCTAATTAACTTTACTTTGTCGTACCGTTTACTTCAAAGTAAACAACAGCTGCGGGGCAATTTTTGATCGTTTGCAATTCTAAATGCGCATACGCTTCCCAGCCGAAACGTATGGAAACGTATGATTCCAATTTTTGACCGTTCGTTAACAACACGTATTAGTATATTCTGTAACAAGTTTGGAATATGGCGAGTGTGATGGTTCTATGAGTGCGGAATAGCCATTCCAAACGTGTTGCAGACTATACTTTTTCTACGACAGAGAAAGTGTGTATTATATCAATAAAAAAAATGTTAAACAATTTACAAAAGTGATAGTTTTGTTCTCTATTTTAAGTTGGTACCTTTTATTTGTAGTGGTAGTTACAATTTAGGTTAAGGTTAGAAAAAACCAATGCCTTTTATTTGCGATTTATTAATTAACAATAACACAACTAATAGTGTTGCTTTAGTTTTTAGTTATTATTTTATTACAAACATTTATTAAATAAATTGTGTATGAAGTTAATGTTGGCAGCTTTCGGCACTATACTGTGCTTTCGGTGAGTATATGATTAAAAAATTATTGCACATTATTCGACTTTAATCTAATTCCAGATAATTGATGCGATAAATAAGATGGTAAATAATGAATTGATTTCTCTAGAGGCATTGTACCCTAGAGAAATAAAAAGTGTGGCATCTGATCACATTCCTGTGAGATGCACTGGCAGATCTGAAACATTGTCTCATACATTGTGTTTCTAATAATTTATATGTATTTAAATAAATACTTGAGGAGGTGCGCAATTTATCATAATGTGCAAAGTAAATGCTCGCTTTACTTGCACGATTGAATAAGCGTTCGATAAAGTCGATAACTTTCTTTTTAAGGTTTAATTATAAAGAAACCAACTCCTTGACAGAAATCTTCATTCACAAATTGTAAACCACATTAGTGATTTTGAGTTCTCGCAAGTTCAATTATTTTTTCCTCTCTGGAGCTTCAACGATATATTTTTATAAACAAAATCTTGTGCTGCATCTTGTTTAATGTTGAGTTTTATCACTTTCAAATTTATACCTGTTGTAGATAAGCTATAAATAAGTGATGTACTTAATTAAGCATTATCACCCTTGTCCTAATTGTCGAAGCATCACATTTTATAGATGCTTTATCGTAACACCAATATCTATGGCTTTTGTGAAATTATAAAACTACCCCAAGAATAATTTTTGGTTGTGTCTTAATAAGTAAGGCCAATTTAGGTTCCTGATGAATAATTTAAAAAAACATTTCGCATAAAGAAATAGAGGCCAAATTTTTTGTCTTGAACAGTGACCCTCCTTAGGCTAGTTATGTTGCTGCCACCTTTGAATGTTGTGCAACTATAGATAAATTTCACATGCTCCTTCCAAAGTCCTACCACTATATACGGATTAAGATAATTACTAGTGAAGTTTGTTAATTGTTACCTCTGCTAATGAGTGTAAAGTTTCTGGGCTTATTTCGTTATTCATCATTTACGACAAATTGTTTTTTGAAGATTTCTTAATACTAGGCTTGTTTTGATGGAGTTACCTATTCCTACCAAAGCGTTACAAACAATATCTCGGGGTATAACGATACTTTGTGGTGCAGCTTCTTTAATGTTGAGTTTATTATCCTTTTAAAGTTTATACCTGTTAAGATAAGTTATAAATGAGTGATATACTAAATTAAACATTATCACCATTGTCACTAATTGTGGGAGCATCACATTTTATAGATGCTTTGTCGTAACACCAATATCTACGGATGACCCTTGTGAAATTATAAGAATATTTGGTTGTGTTTTAATAAGCAAGGATAATTTAAGTTCCTGATGACTAATTTATAAAAACATTTTTCATATAGGAACGGAGGCCAAATTGAACTTGAACGGGGATCCTTCATGGGTTAGTTATGTTGTTGCCAGCTTCGAATGTTGTGCAACTATTGTTAAATTTCACATGTTCCTTCGAAAGCCCTAAGACCAATGTATACGAGAGAAGATAATTACTAATGAAATTGGTTTAATTGTTACCTCTGCTAATGTGTGTAAAGTTTATGGGTTTATTTCATTATCTTTTCATTTATGACAAACTTGTTTTTTTCTTAATTCTAGAAAGCTTGTTTTGATGAAGTCACCTATTCCTACCAAAGCCTTACAAACAATACCTTGTGGTGCAGCTTCTTTAATGTTGAGTTTATATCACTTTAAAATTTATACCTGTTGGAGATAAGTTATAAATGAGAGAACCGTCACATTTAGATGCTATCGTAACTCCAATATCTGCAGCCCTTGTTTATAAGAATAATTTTTGACTGGTGGATTTTGTCTTAATAAGGAAAGCCAATTTAGGTTTTTAATGACTTATCTAAAAAAAACATTTTTTATTTTTAACCACAACATAACCATAAGGTTAAACTTTTCGACTTACGAGTGATAGCGAAGAACTCATTAAATACTTAGTTGAACACTCTCTGTTCATTAATGTTACAGATGTATTGTTCATAGGTGTGGTTAGTTTTTTAACGTCTATCATATGAAACTGTATTCATTCACAGTATATAGATTTCGATACTTTCATCATTGAATGAAGAACTGGCAATGACTAAAATAATTTGTGTAATTTTATAGGAATAATAAACTATAAACAATGTATTTTTTAATTGATTCGAATCCCCTTGTATATGGTACCGTGTGACAGCGGACACAATAATTTCAAACAACCATATTTGGAGATTAAATCTTTGAAGTTAATTTTACGTTTATATGCTCTAAACATAAATTATAGTAAAACTTAAAAATTAAATTGTGTTATTTATAACCGGTTTTACTTCAATCGACTATTTTCAATTAATTATTCTGTAAAAATTTTCACCAAACGCAACGTTATGTTAACAGCCACGAGATGGCCGTACCTGTGCTCATTCCATAACAAGAGCGAGAATATTCTTGCACGGTGCTGTAGAATCTAACTATTCTTCATTTAAAAATTGATCTAGAATGTTACTATTCTAGAATCGGAGTAGAAAAACGTTTATTTTCAAACGCAACTTTGCGAGCAGTGGAAGTGTATACGTTTTATCCTTACACCTACGCTGTTTCCAAATCTGAATAGCAACCGAAAGTCAACTGGCAATTAATTAATGTTAAATTCAATTTTCGATAAAGGTTTTTAGGTTTAGCATCATTCTGTAGTTGTTTTGGGTTTTGATATCTATTTAGAATGGACGTATTAATGTGACTAATTACTATTCAGAATCTATAAAATGCCGAGTATTTTGATATAAAAAATAATTGTAAACTACTTTATTTATTTTTTTTGCGCTAACACATCCATCACAGTGCATTTTTTTGTAAAGCTTCAACCTCCTGTTTGTTCAACTCATTTTTCTCTTTTATGAGAGCCAATTTACCTTGGTAGTACGCTCTTCATTCTTATTATTGAGTTTCTTTAACTTATTTGGCGATTGGTTTCGACTCTTTTCTTTTGCTGCTACTCTATTCACTACAACTATAAGCATACTATCATCTTGGCCAGAAAAATCTCAAGTGCCTACAGCCTCGGGACTAACATAATCCGCCACGTGTGAGGGTTCGTCATCTAACTCTACATTCTCAATCTAATAGGATTATTGATTTGTTGGTCCGCAGCTTACTCATCGATTTTAAATTTTATCTAACCATTTAATAATTTGGAGTACATTTTTCTTGATGTTGGCTAGTATTTCTTTATTTGCAGCCCTCCTCTATTTTCTCTGCAACATTTGCGGTTCTTGGCTTTTTTGTTTTGACCCGGCGCGGTGGCGCAAATCTTGCGAGGTTTAAAAAATAGATGTAGGCACATTATCAAATCAAATT
Source organism: Abscondita cerata (assembly GCA_030710515.1). Taxonomy (NCBI): domain Eukaryota; kingdom Metazoa; phylum Arthropoda; class Insecta; order Coleoptera; family Lampyridae; genus Abscondita; species Abscondita cerata. The sequence goes on along the minus strand of JALBCR010001638.1, from coordinate 4,564 downwards.
TTCTTATCTTTCTTACTTTTAACGTTTTGGAAACCTCCGGAATAGTATTTAAGGTTTCTGTCCTTTCTTTTCCACAATCCTTGGATCTGTTTATAAATCAATTAATTAGTTTGTTTACCTGCAATAACAATGGAATTTTTCTTTGTCAACTCGACAACACGGTTTTTTCATCCATGAGGTATTCTCATTCCCCTTTTCGTTTATTTGTCCATTGTTAAAAAAAGATTTGACAAAGAAATTTTTGATTTGATAGAAGTGAAACGTAATCACTCACATTACTTACCCAAAAGCTCAAATGAAAGACAAAAAAGATGAAATGCAAATAATAAATTTCTCAATAATCCTGGATTCGAGAGCTGAAAAATACGAGAGTGATATATTACAAATATAGGGAAATCTTGAAGGTTAACTCATCAGAAAGAATTCCAGATAATAGTCTTGAATAACATTGTTTTTTTTTACTAAAATCACACAACCTAACTAAGCTAACACACTACAAACAGCTGATCGGAATGTTATCCTGACATTTATATTTTGCGCTGTTACCACACGTATCACTCATAACATTACGAGTACTCGTTTCTCGTTACGAACAGTCTGAAAGTACAAGTTAAAAATTGCGTTGTTGTATATGTATGTAGCCGTTCGCAACTTTCCGTCTATGCATATTTGTCAAAAATTGGCCCCCATGATGCTATGTTACCGTATTTAACGATTGGGTCAGCATTAGATATATAAAATGGTTTTTATAAAATTTAAAAACATGTAGGTACTTATTTTTACTTCACACAGTTGTATCATAAATAACTATTTTGTGTTTTGATTTCTAGAGGTTCAGTCGATATTTTAAATTTTTACTGACACTCCTGTCTTATCTCATTCGCCTACTACGGTTTTTCCAAGTAAACAATCAAAAACTGTCAAAAACCTGATTTTTTTTAATGGCAGCTACTATATTTGACAACAGAAATTGAAGGAGAATTGAATTTTGAGTCTAGATTTATTAACATTGTACATTCCTATCTTTACTAGTTTTTAAGTTTTCAGCAATTTTTTGAGAAAAAAATTTTGTTGTAATCATATTAAGTGTCCATACTAATAAATATTCTAAAAATAATACAAAAAACTCGGCCGTGAAAACGTGATGTAATGCAAAAAATTCTACTCAACATTGCTTAACATGTGCACCGTTCTCATTCAGACATCCTACAATACGTCTCTGAACTGATTGTTTTACTAAATTTCTAAATTATTATTATTTAAGGCTTCGATTATTCTTATTCTTAAGTCCTGGTAATGTAGAATCGAATGTGCATATACCAGTTTTTTAACTCGTCCCCATAAATAAAAATCTGATGGAGTAAGATCCGTAGATCGGGCTAGTCAGAATAAAGGACCTCTACTTCCCCACCAACGATCTTCAAAAACATCTACGGCTTTAGTGGAATGAGCTGAGCTCCATCCACTTGATACCTATTTGAGAAAATATCGTTCGGCACAAATTAATTTAAATCTTTGGCCCGAAGTCTAATATCAATTCCACGGCGTAGTGAGGTGTTGTTTAAACATTCATTTTCTTATACTACTGCTTGATTTATAATAAAATAAATGCAGATTGGAAAATGCTTACGCCTGCCTTGTTTAAGAAGCGCCTCATAACAAAGTTGAGGGGTGAACTTTATAATGATGTTTTTCGGATCTCGGACATAAACACTTAATTTTTTTTTAAATCATTTTGTTTTTACAATATTTCTGCCTTTCCACAATGTACACACTTACGGTTTAATTATTTGTTTCTTGTTTGTACGAGGGTGATCTGAAAAGTTTCCGACCTAACATAGCTACAAGAATTTTTATCTTAAAATTTATTTCAATTTTTCTACATAGTCTCCTTGTGACTCTATACACTTCTCCCAGCGATGCTCCCATCTCTTTAATCCGTCCAAATAGTACTCGGCGTTCTTCTCTGCAAAATAATTGTTCACGAAGGTGATTGCCTCCTCATTTGACAAAAATCTTTGTCCTCCGAGCGCAGTTTTTAGTTGAGGGAACAGAAAGAAGTCGCTTGGGGCTAGATCTGGTGAATAAGGTGGATGGTCAAGCAGTTCAAACCGTAATTCATGGATTTTAGCTATGGCAACTGTTGAGGTGTGTTGTCTTGGTGAAACAGGATTTTCTTTTTTTGCAAATGTGGCCGTTTATCCGCAATTTCTGCCTTCAGCTTGTCAAGTAATGATGCGTAGTATGCTCCTGTAATGGTTTTCCTTTTGAAAATAATCGATTAGGATAACTCCATGACTATCCCAAAAATCAGTCGCCATCACTTTTCCAACCAACAAAACAGATTTTGCTTTTTTTGGAGTTGGTTCCCTCTTTGCAGTCCACTGTTTTGACTGTATTTTTGTTTCAGGCGTATAGTGGTGTATCCAAGTTTCATCTACAGTAATTAATCGCCGCCAAAACTCGGATTTATTGCGCCTAAACTTCGCCAACAAAGCATTGGAAATGTTCATTCGAACACGTTTTTAGTCTAACGTTAGCAAACGCGGCACCCAACGCGCGGACAGCTTTCTCATGCCTAGATCTTGATTTAATATGTGACAAACACGTTCTTTGGACATTTTCATTGCCTCTGCTATCTCTCTCACTTTAATTCGGCGGTCGTCTAACACCATTTGGTAAACTTTAGCAATGTTATCGTCAGTAGTTACAGTTTTTGAACGTCCCGAACGTTCATCATCTCCTAGCTCTTACGGCCACGTTTAAATTCAGCTGCCCCAAATTTCACAGTGGTAAATGACGGTGAAGAGTCCTCGTACACGAAGTCTAACTCATCTTTAATTTGCGTAGGCGTATTCCCTTTCCAAAACAAATATTTTATGACAGCTCGATACTCGATTTTCTCCATTTTCACAAAAATACTCACATCGACTCACTCAAACGACTGTCTGAAACTTTGATGTGTTGCTGTCAAAAGATGCACAACTACATGACCCTGACTTTATTGACGAGTGCTGGCATCTTCACGTTGAGGTCGAAAACTTTTCAAACCGCCCTCGTATATGTTGTATTTTTAAGATGCGATAGTGGAAAGTATATTAAGGCCTGGCTTGGAAGAAAACCAATTCACTCGTTTTGGCGGGTGACTTGACTGGGTTCTCTTTGACAGAGTTATGTTGATTTATTTTTCTTATTTTGTATTTTTTAATATTATCAATAAATAAATTACTATTACTATTACTACACTAGCAATTGATAAAGAGGCATATTGTCTAGGTAATTTTCTACAACTTCTCTCAAAACTCTTAAATAAACCTCCACATTCAAATATTCATTGTAGTAGCGTAACTCTCCATCCATTAACAAAGAGAAAACATTAATATTAAATTGTAATTGATTTTCTACCTCCATTACAATACAAGGATTTCACAGGTCGAAAATGTCGATTTATTTTATTAAATGCCCCTAGTTGGCAAAATTTTGGTTCGTCTGTCCATATACATTCTCACTATTATGTAACACCGTTACTAAAAATATTCATTTTCCGCCGATTGTTCAGATATTGTGACAGTTCTGACAGAATTTTGAGCTAGAAAGGTCAAGATTTTGCGTCATGTAGTCGTTGCTGGACAACGATTGCTGTAAGGAAATATTATTTTTCCACGACATACTTAGAAAACGGACGTTTCTTCTCTACAAATATTGAGGAAAATTCGTTTTTCCTCACTAGCGAGGAAAATATTGCCGTGTTACAAAAATGTCTTTTTAAAAAATGTAAGAATGTGTTATTAGAACTATATGCGCCTAGTACTTAGTTAAACAATTTAATTTAGTATTCAATCAGGTTTGTTTAATTTAAAATCTTATATTTTGACTCTTATAAATTGCTATCCTACATTTATTGGTTAGAATTACGCGACTGCGATGTGACAGATTGAGACCACGCCGATACTACAGAATACTGTAGCGAGACTATTGGTTACGTTTACAATATTACTTCTCTCATTAGGTTGTTGTTTTTGGAAATGTCGTGGAAATAATGTTGTGTCTAACACATGAGGAAAGCCTTTGTCCACTCTCACTCTAATGCCTCCTTCGCTACGCTTGTGAGGCAACTCGAGCCCGAGTGGGAAAAAGAATTGCTTTCTTCACTTGTTGGACAAATAACTATTTTCCATGACATACTTAGAAAACGGATGTTTCTTCTCTACAAATAGTGGTTTTTCCTCACTAGCAAGGAAAATAATGCCTCTTTAAAAAAATGTAAGAATGTGTCATTAGAACTATATGCGCCTAGTACTTAGTTAAACAATTTAATTTAGTATTTAATCAGGTTTGTTTAATTTAAAATCTTATATTTTGACTCTTATAAATTGCTACCCTACATTTATTGGTTAGAATTACGCGGTTGCGCTATGACAGATTGAGACCACATCGATACGACAGAATACTGTAGCAAGACTATTGGTACCCACCTATTATCAAGTTTTGCTTTACGTACGAAAATGTGACAAAATTCTGTAACAATAAGTTACGGTTACAATAAATAGTACTTCTTTCATTA